>JARWLF010000358.1:0-32209 GCA_029853055.1 Scenedesmus sp. KT-U
GAATGGCCGACCTGAAGGTGAAGATCTACAAGGGCGAGCGGCTCACGAGAACCGTCACCGTTCCCGGCCAGGTCCTGAGGATCGCCGCGAGCCTGGTGCCGCGCCGCGCCGTCGAGGCGCTGCGTGCGGAGGGCGTCGAGCTCGAGGAGATCGTCAAGCTCTCCGAGAACCCCGAGGCGAGAGGCCGGCTCGTGATCGTGGAGGACCACGAGAAGGACGAGACGATCGTGATCGCCTTGGAGTGAGCGTTGCGGATCGTGGCTGCCCGCTGCGGGCGCGGGGCTCGCGGCGAGCAGCCGTTCTCATGCTCGACGACGCCACCCCTTCAGCGCCCGCCGCTGCCCTCGTTCCAGATCTGGCGGACGATCAGCCAATCGCCGTCCACCTCGCGGTAGAGATTGAAGTACGCGCCGCTCATCGTCGCCGGTTGACCCGCGGGTCCGGTCGCCGCCATTTCGAAGGACCCGATCGCCAGGACGGCGTCCCCGAGCCGGTGCTCCTCGTCGGGCGTGATCCGCATGTCGGCCAGGGCGGCCTCGGCGAACATCGCGGCGAAGAGGTTCTCGATCGCGGCGCGTCCCTCGACGCGGCCTGCAGCGGGGGAATGGATCACCGCGTCCTCGGCGTAGAGCTGCGCGAGCGCAGCGGCGTCGTTGTCGTCGACGGCGCGCGCATAGGCGCTCGCCATCGCATCGAGATCGGGACCGTTCTGGGCGATCGCGACGCTCGCGAAGGAAACGGCCGCTGCGATCGCGATCGTGCGCGCCAAATGTCTCGTCATCTTCGTGGCTCCTGTTCGGTATGGAGCCGATCGGCGCTCGCGCAACGTGCGCCTTCCATGCGAGTTCCGTTGGGTCACCAAGCTCAGAAATGCCGGGAGGTCGGCGTCTGGACGGTGGCGCGGAAATAGTCGCGGAAGGCGGTCATCGCGGGGGTGAAGACCGTGTCCTTGCGCCAGGCGAGCCCGACATCCATCGAGGGGACGAGGTCGGAGGCGTGCACGGTCTCGATGCGCCGCCCCTCCAGCGACCAGGGCCGATAGACCATGTCTGAGAGGATCGTCACGCCGAGATCGTTCGCCACCATCGAGCGGACCGCCTCGACCGACGACGTGCGGATGATCACGCTCGGCTGGCTCGCCGTGTGCGACCAGTAGCGCTGCGTCGTGCGGGCGGCCTCGTCGACCGTGAGCATGATGTAGGGCTCCTGCGCGATCCGCTCGAGGCTCACGGCGCCCGCCCCGCGCAACGGATGCTGCGAGGAGACCCACACCCGCCGCACGGAGGAGAGCAGCGTCTCCGTCGTCAGTTCTGGGTTGAAGACGTTGGAGGTGAGCAGCACCGCGATGTCGAAGCGCTTGGCGATGAGCCCCTCCTCGATCGTCTCGCGGTTGAACTCGTGGATCTCCATCCTCAGGTTCGGATGCAGCCGCCTGAGCTTCTCGAGGTGGAAGGGCAGGAAATAGCCGAGCACGGTGTAGGTCGCGGCGACCGCGATCGTGCCGGCGGTGTCCTGCGCCGAGGACGGCATCCGCATCGCCTCGTCGACCTTGGCGAGGATCTCGTAGGAATAGGAGAGGAAGCGGCGCCCCGCCGGGGTGAGCTCCATGCCCTGGGAGGAGCGCCGGAACAGCTCGGCACCGAGCGCGCGCTCGAGCTCCTTGATCGCCATCGTGATGGCCGATTGCGCGACGGAGAGCTCCGCGGATGCCTTGGAAACCTGTCCGAGCTCGGAGGTCGCGACGAAATACTTGATCTGTCTCAGGCTGGGCGTCACGCACGCGCTCCCGCGATACAGGGCCGACGCGTATTCTATCGATCCGATAGAAGGCCACAAGAGCAGATGGCAGGAGAAGCCTATACGAGCGGCACTCTGCCATCGAATGAGGCAGGGCATCTTCGGATTTTTCGATACCGCCCTCTCTGAAAATAGTATTGGGCAACCTGTTCCCGATCTGCCTTAATTCGCTCGGTCGCGTCGCATCACGAAGCGTAAGGCGCAAGTGACGGGCGTGGCCGGCGTACGGATCTGCCCGCCGTCCGGGACCGTGCGCGCCCTCCTCACGAGACCCGCGCTCGACGCGCGGCCGATCGCTCGGCCGCGGCCGGCGGCCTGCGCGGGTCCGCGAGCCGGAGGGTCGCGCGGGCACGATCGGCGGTCGACGTCGCAGGGGGTGGCCCAATGGGGGGAACCGTGTCCATCGTCCTCTCGGTTCTGCGCCGGGCAGGCCTTCGGGTCGCAGCCGGCGCACCGGCGCATCGGCGGAGCGGGGCATGAGCGCGCCGAGCCTCGTCGCCGAGACGGTCAGCGTCTCCTTCGAGGGCCTGCGGGCGCTCGGCGAGGTGAGCCTGTCCGTGCCGCGCGGCCGGGTGACGGGGCTGATCGGGCCGAACGGCGCCGGCAAGACGACCGCGGTGAACGTGCTCTCGGGCTTCCAGCGCGCGTCCGCCGGTCGCGTCCTCCTCGACGGAGAGGACGTCGGCCACTTGAAGCCGCACGTGCTGCGCCGCCGCGGCCTCGCCCGCACCTTCCAGGGCGGACGGCTGTTCGGCGAGCTCAGCGTGATCGACAATCTCGAGGTGACCGGAATCGGGCTCGGCCTCACGCGCCGCGAGGCGGCACGGCAGGCCTGCGCGATGCTCGATCGGATGGAGATCGCGCATCTCGCCGAGCGTCAGGCCGGAACGCTGCCCTACACGGACGAGCGGCGCGTCGGCATCGCCCGCGCCCTGATGATGGAGCCGGCCTATCTCCTCCTCGACGAGCCGGCCGCCGGCATGTCCGAGGTGGAGGCCGAGGAGCTCGCCGGCATCGTCCGACGCATCGCGCGCGAGGTCGGCTGCGGGGTGCTGCTCATCGAGCACAACGTCGCGCTCGTCCTGCGCCTGTGCGAGCGGGTCACCGTGCTCGATTCCGGCCGCGTGATCGAGGAGGGCCCTCCCGAGACGATCCGCGCGAGCGAGAAGGTGCGCCACGCCTATATGGGCACCGCGGCCGACATCGAGGCCTCCGGCCTGGAGGCGCTGCAATGAGCCTCCTCGTCGTCTCCGATCTCGCCGTGAGCTACGGGCGCCTCGCCGCTCTGCGGAGCGTCTCGCTCGCGGTCGGGGAGGGCGATCTCCTGTTCGTGACGGGTCCCAACGGCGCCGGCAAGTCGACGCTGCTCAAGGCGATCGCCGGCGTCGTCGCCCCGGCCTCCGGGCGCGTGACCTTCGCCGGTCGCACGGTCACCGGGATCGCGCCGGAGGAGATGGCGCGGCTCGGCTTCTCGATGGTCCCGGAGGGCCGCCACGTGTTCGGCCAGCTCACCGTCGAGGAGAACCTGCGCGTGGGCGCCGGCATGCGGACGGATCGCGGCGCCGTCGCTTCCGATCTCGCGTCGGTCTACGAGGTGTTTCCGATGCTCGCCGAGCGGCGTCGCGCGCCCGCAGGCCTCCTCTCGGGCGGCCAGCAGCAGATGCTCGTCGTCGCCCGCGCGCTGATGACGGGTCCGCGGCTCGTCGCCATAGACGAGCCCTCGCTCGGGCTCGCGCCGGTGGTCATCGATCAGGTCTACGAGCTGCTGGGTCGCCTGCGCGCCGAGCGCGGCCTCGCGCTCCTCGTGGTCGAGCAGAGCGCGACGCGCGCGATCATGGCCGGCGGGCGCATGGCGCTGCTGCGCTCCGGGCGCCTCGTGCTCGAGGGCGACGCGCGGGTGCTCGGCCGAGGGGGTGCCATCGAGCAGGCCTATTTCGGCTTCGACGAGCACGAGACG
Organism: Scenedesmus sp. KT-U; assembly: GCA_029853055.1. NCBI lineage: Eukaryota > Viridiplantae > Chlorophyta > Chlorophyceae > Sphaeropleales > Scenedesmaceae > Scenedesmus > Scenedesmus sp. KT-U. The sequence continues at coordinate 3,755 of JARWLF010000358.1, forward strand.
GGGGCCGCCGTCCCATGAGCGTCTCCCTGCAGATCCTCTTCGACGCGCTGAGCCTGGGGAGCCTGTTCGCGCTGGGCGCGCTCGGCATCGCGCTGATCTTCGGCGTGATGCGGCTCGTGAATTTCGCCCACGGGGACTACATCGCCTTCTGCGTCTTCGTGCTGATCTGGCCGACCACCGAGGCGGTGACGATCCTGTTCGTCGGGCAGCTGCCGCCGGTGCTGCTCGTCATCGTCGTGCTCCTCGTGGGAGCGGGCGTCTCGGTGCTCTCCGAACTCGTCGTGTTCCGCCGTCTGCGCAACGCCAATCCGGCGACGATGATGATCGCCTCCTTCGCGCTCGGCTTCGTCATCAAGCACGTCCTCCTGATGCTCTATTCCTCGAGGCCGAAATCGATCTCGATCCTGCCGGAGCTCGCCCAGCAGGTGGAGATCCTCGGCGCGCGCATCCCGCTCCTCCAGGTGGTCACCATCGCGGCGACGATCGCGATCCTGATCGGCCTCACCGCCTTCCTCAAGCGCACCCGCTACGGCCTCGAGATGCGCGCGGCAGCCGAGGACTTCACGATGGCGCGGATGCTCGGCGTGCGCGCCAACCGCGTGATCCTCCTCGCCTTCGCCATCAGCGGCATGCTCGCGGGCGCGATCGGGCTCGTCCTCGTGGTGCAGACCGGCACCACCGACATCAATATGGGCCTCTCGGTGATGCTCGTCGCCTTCATCGCCACCGTCGTGGGCGGGTTGGGGAGCCTCTACGGCGCCGTCGTCGCGGGCTTTTTGATCGGGGCTGCGAGCGTCGGCATGCAGGTCGCGCTGCCGCTCGATGCGCGGCCCTTCCGGGACGCGTTCGTCTACGGCCTCGTCATCGTCGTCCTCCTCCTGCGCCCGCAGGGGCTGTTCGCGCCCAAATCCTCGAAGCAGCGGATCTGACGATGACGCGCGCGCCCTCCGTCCTCGCCAAGACCTTCACGACGCCGCTGATCCTGGTGGCGCTGCTCGCGGCGATCGTGGTCGCGTCCGTTCTGTTCGGCACCGGCTCCTTCCAGCGCACCATCGTCGAGATGCTGATCCGGGTGGTGCTCGTCGTGGGGCTCTGGGTCTTCGTCGGCAATTCGGGGATCATCAGCTTCGGCCACGTCGCCTTCATGTGCATCGGCGCCTATGCCGCCGCCTGGCTGACCATCCCGCCGGCCTTGAAGCAATTCTCGCTGCGCGGCCTGCCGGACTTCCTCCTGACCGCGCAATATCCGTTCTGGCCGTCCGCCCTCGCGGCCTCCCTCCTGCCCGCGATCGTGGCGCTCGCGCTGGCGCCCTTCCTGATGCGGCTCGCCGGGATATCCGCCTCGATCGCGACCTTCGCTCTGCTCGCCGTCGTCAACACCGTCTACGCGAACTGGTCCTCGGTGACCGGCGGCACGCGCTCGATCATCGGCATCCCGCTGCGGACGGACCTCTGGGTCGCGCTGGGGGCGGCGATCGCCGCGATCGCGATCGCCTATCTCTACGCGATCTCGCGCTCGGGGCTCGCGCTGCGGGCGGCGCGCGACGAGCCGGTCGCGGCCCAGGCCTGCGGCGTCGACATCGAGCGCGAGCGGTCGATCGCCTTCGTGCTGAGCGCCTTCCTCTGCGGCGCGGCGGGCGTTCTGTACGCGCACTTCCTCGGCATCCTGACGCCGGACGCCTTCTTCCTGAGCACGACCTTCGTCGCCCTGTCGATGCTGGTCGTCGGCGGCCTCAACAGCCTCAGCGGCGCGGTGATCGGCGTCGTCCTGATCTCGCTCCTCATCCAGCTCCTGCGCTGGCTCGAGCGCGGCGTCGCGCTCACGGAGGGGCTCGTGGTCGCGCTGCCGAGCGGCTCTCAGGAGATCGCCATCGGAGCGATCATGATCGCGATCCTCGTCTTCAGGCCCGCCGGCCTGATGGGCGCGCGGGAGATCGTCTGGCCTCGGCGACGCGAGACGACGGGGCTGCCCGCGGCTGTGGCGAGCGCGGCGGTGGCGAGCGCGGCCGGCGAGCGGGAAATCAGTCCAAGCGAGAAAAGGGGAACGGCATGAGACATCTGAAAGCACTCTCACTCGTGGGCGCCGTGGCCTTCGTCGGCGTCTCCCAACCGGCGGTGGCGTCGGACATCGTCATCGGCTTCGCGACCGCGCAGTCCGGCTTCATGCAGGCCTACGACGAGCCCGCCGTGCGCGCCGCCTTGATCCGCATCGAGGAGATCAACGATGCCGGCGGCCTCCTCGGGCGGCAATTGAGGCCCGTCTTCGCCGACACCCGGTCGGACCGCGCGGAGGGTGCTCGCGCCGGTCTCGAGGTGCTCGAGGCGGGGGCCGACCTCGTCGTGGTGTCCTGCGACTACGATTTCGGCGCGCCGGCCGCCCTCATGGCGGAGGCTCAAGGAAAGATCTCCTTCTTCCTCTGCGCCGAATCCGTGAAGGCCGGCATCCAGGGCGTGGGCCCGCACTCGTTCTCCGCATCGGTCCTCGCGGAGGTGCAGGGCGCGACCATGGCCGAGTGGGCGCACGAGCGGCTCGACGCACGCCGCTTCTACGTGCTCCTCGACACCTGGACCGAATACAACCGGGGGATCTGCAACGGCTTCGACTGGCGCGCTCCCCAACTGGAGGGGGTGGAGATCGTCGGGCGCGACACCTTCGTCAACGACGACGCCTCGATCGCCGCGCAGATCACCCGCATCCGCAGCCTGCCCGAGGCGCCCGACGCCATCATGCTCTGCTCGATGATGCCGGGCGTGGTCAGCGCCATCCGCCAGATCCGCAATGCCGGCATCGACCTCCCGATCCTCAACGGCTCGGGCGTCGACGGCAGCTATTGGATGGACGCGGTGCCGGGCCTGAGCGACTTCTTCATTCCCGTGCAGGGCTCGATCTACGGCGACGACCCGGACCCGGCGGTGGAGGAGTTCAACCAGCGCTTCGCCGAGCGCTTCGGCGAGCGCCCGTCCTCGCAATACACCTATCCCGGCTACGTGATGATCGACGTCTGGTCGAAGGCCGTCGAGCGGGCGGGGACCACGGAGGCCGGGCCGGTCGTCGCCGAACTCGAGGAGATGCGCGACGAGCCGACTCTGTTCGGGCCGCGCACCTTCACCAGCGAGTTGCATCACCAGAACCGCGCGCGCTACCACATCATCGGCGTGGAAGACGGCAAGCCGGCCTTTCTCGAGACCTGGACTCTGAGCGAGGCCGTGCCGATGGAGGTGCTCTTGCGCTGACGGGGCGAGGGGCGCGGCGGCTCCACGCCGCGTCCCGCCTCGACATGGGGACCGGGGAGGATCGCGACATGCGCGAGAAGGCCGAGGGCATCGTCCGCTTCGAGAACGAGCGCTTCAGGGCGACCGAATGGCGGTTTTCGCCCGGCGCCGAGACCGGCTGGCACGTCCATGGGCACGATTACGTCGTCGTGCCGCTGACCGACGGGCGGCTCCTGCTCGAGGAGCCGGACGGAGGCAGCCGCCACGCGCCGCTCGCGCGCCACGCGCCCTACGGCCGCGGCGCGGGCGTGCACCACAACGTCGTCAACGATTCCGACGCGCCGCTCGCCTTCCTCGAGGTCGAGGTCCTGGAGGATCCCCTCCTCGAGGAGCGCGAGCGCGTCCTGCGCCGCTTCGTCGACGCCTGGAACGGCCGCGACGTGGACGCCCTGATGGCGTGCATGGCGCCCGATTGCGAGTTCCGCACCGCCGCGGGCCCCGACGCCGAGGGCGCGCGCCATGTCGGGCGCGAGGCGGTTCGCGCGGCCTACGAAGCGGTCTTCGAGCGCTTTCCCGAGGCCGCCTGGACGAGCGAGACCCATCGGATCATGGGCGACATGGCGGTCTCGCATTGGCGCTTCGTCGGGCGCGACCGCGAGGGGAGGGCGGTCGAGGTCGACGGGTGCGACCTCCTCGGCTTCTCCGGCGGGCTGATCCGCCTGAAGGACTCCTACCGAAAGGCGCGCGGATGAAGCGCGCGCGAATACAGGCCTGCGTCAGGCGCAACCGTCTGGGAGACTAGGGATGGCGAGCATCAATTGCGACATGGGCGAGGGCTTCGGCCTCTATCGGATCGGCGACGATGCGGGCCTGATGCCGTTCATCGACGTCGCCAACGTCGCCTGCGGCTTTCACGGCTCCGATCCAAACCACATGCGCGAGACGGTGCGGCTCGCCAAACGCCACGGCGTCAAGGTCGGCGCGCATCCCTCCCTGCCGGACCTGCAGGGCTTCGGCCGGCGCGAGATGAAGATCGGGCGCGAGGAGCTCGCGAACTGCGTCATCTACCAGATCGGCGCGTTGCAGGGCTTCCTCGCCGCGGAGGGCATGAGCCTCAACCACATCAAGCCCCACGGCGCGCTCTACGGCATGGCCTCGCGCGATCCTCAGATCGCGCACGCGATCTGCGATGCCGCCGACGTGTTCCCGGTCCCCTTGATGGGCATCGCCGGCACGCTGCACGAGACGGTCTATACCGAGCGCGGACACGCCTTCCTGGCCGAGTTCTTCGCCGATCTCGACTACGACGACGACGGCCGGCTCATCGTCACCCGCGAGCACGAGGCCAAGGACCCCGCCGATTGCGCCGAGCGGACCCGCCGCGCCGTGGTCGAGGGCCGCATGCGCACGATCGGCGGGCGCGACCTCCCGGTCACGGCGCAGACCGTGTGCATCCATTCCGACACGCCCAACGCCACCGACATCGCCCGCGCCGTGCGCGCGGCGCTCGCCTGAGACGCCCGCTCGACCCGGGCCGCGCGCCGGCCCGTTCCATGAAGACCAAGGAGACACGCAAGATGGCCAAGGAGATCCTCTCCCCGCTTCCCGGCACGTTCTACCGCAAGCCCGCGCCCGACCAGCCGCCCTACAAGTCGGAGGGCGACGCGGTCGCGGAGGGCGACGTGATCGGGCTCGTCGAGGTGATGAAGAGCTTCCACGAGGTGCGCGCGCAGGCGTCCGGCACGCTCTCGCGCTTCCTCATCGAGAACGAGGACGCGGTGATGGCGGGCCAGCCCGTCGCCGAGCTCGGCTGATCCTCGGATGACGAGCCTCTTCATCGCCAATCGCGGGGAAATCGCCGTGCGGATCATCCGCGCGGCGCGCGAGCTGGGCTTGCGCACGATCCAAGGCTACAGCCGCGCCGACGCCGATTCGATGCCCGTGCGTCTCGCCGACGAGGCGGTCGAGATCGGGCCGGCGCAATCCTCGAAGTCCTATCTCAACGCCGAGGCCGTGCTCGCGGCGGCGAAGGCCGCAGGTGCGGACGCGATCCATCCCGGCTACGGATTCCTCTCCGAGAACGCCGCCTTCGCCGCGGCGGTCGAGGCGGCGGGGATCGCCTTCATCGGCCCCTCGTCCGAGGCGATCGCCACGATGGGCGACAAGGTCGCCGCGAGGCGCGCCGCGCAGGCGGCGGGCGTGCCGACGGTGCCCGGCAGCGACGGCCGGGTCTCGAGCCTGGAGGAGGCCCGCACGATCATCGCGCAGACCGGCTTTCCGGTGATGATCAAGGCGGCCGCCGGCGGCGGCGGGCGCGGCATCCGCATCGTGCACGATCCGGCGACGTTCGAGGCCCTGTTCGCGCAAGCCGGCACGGAGGCGCAGGCGGCCTTCGGCGACGGTGGGCTCTACCTCGAGAAGGTGATCGAGCGCGCCCGCCACGTCGAGGTCCAGATCCTCGGCGACGGGCGCGACGCGATCCATCTCTACGAGCGGGAATGCTCGCTGCAGAGACGCCGCCAGAAGGTCTGGGAGGAGGCGCCCTCCGCGGCGCTGCCCCCCGACGTGCGCGAGGCCCTGTGCCGCTCGGCCGTCGCGCTCGCGCGCAATGTCGGCTATCGCGGCGCGGGCACGCTCGAATACCTGTTCGACGAGGCGACGGGCGCCTTCTACTTCATCGAGATGAACACCCGCATCCAGGTCGAGCACCCGGTCACCGAGATGGTGACCGGCATCGATCTCGTGCGCGAGCAGATCCGCGTGTGTCTCGGCGAGAGGCTGCGGCTCGCCCAAGAGGACGTGACGCTGCGCGGCCACGCGATCGAGGTGCGGCTCAACGCCGAGGATCCGGAGAACGGCTTCATGCCGCAGCCGGGGCGTATCGAGGCGCTCGTCGCGCCCGGCGGCTTCGGGGTGCGGCTCGATACGCACGTCCATTCCGGCTACGTCGTCCCGCCCTTCTACGATTCGATGCTGGCCAAGCTCATCGTCTGGGACGACGATCGCGAGAGAGCGATCGCCCGGCTCGCGCGCGCACTCGGCGAGCTCTCGATCGAAGGCATCCCGACGACGCGCGCGCTCCATCTCGCGCTCGCCGCCGACCCGGACGTCCGGGCGGGCCGCTTTCACACGACGTGGCTCGAGCGCTGGCTCGAGACCTTCACGCCGCAACAACGACGCACGGAGGGGAACGACTGATGCGCTATTCATTCGGCGGCGACGAGCACCTCTTTGTCGAGGTCGACGAGAGCATGTCGCTGGAGGCCTTCTTCAAGGCTCTGTCCATCACCAACGCCGTTCGCGAGAAGGCGATCGACGGGGTCGTCGAGATCTGCCCGGCGAACGCCTCCTTCCAGATCAAGTTCGATCCGGACAGGATCGCGCCCGACGATCTCCTCGCGCAGATGCGCGCCCTGGAGGAAGCGGCCGAGCGGGCGCCGTCCGTCATCGAGACGCGTATCCTGGAAATCCCCGTCTATTACCAGGACCCGTGGACGCACGAGACCCTGATGCGCTTCCGCGACCGCCACCAGGACCCCTCCGCGACGGATCTCGAATACGCGGCGCGCATCAACGGCAAGGCGAGCGTCGAGGAATTCGTCGAGGCCCATTCGAGCGCGCCGTGGTTCGTGTCGATGGTGGGCTTCGTCGCGGGCCTGCCGTTCCTCTACCAGATGGTCGATCGGCCCCGTCAGCTCGAGGTGCCCAAATACCTGCGCCCGCGCACCGACACGCCGAAGCTGACGGTAGGCTACGGCGGCTGCTTCACCGCGATCTACTCGGTGCGCGGCGCCGGCGGCTACCAGATGTTCGGCATCACGCCGGTGCCGATCTACGACCCCAAGAGCGAGATCGACTACATCGGCGACGACACGATGTGCCTGTTCAGGCCGGGCGACATCGTCAAGTTCAAGCCGATCGACCGCGAGACCTACGATCGGATCTGCGAGGAGGTGGCGCAGGGTCGCTTCTCGCCCCGCATGAAGACGGTGACCTTCTCGCTTCCCGATTTCGTGGCGGACATCGACGGCACCAATGCCAAGCTCGTGGAGGCGCTCTATGGCCAGTGAGACGAAATCCGGGATCGAGGTCGTCAAGCCGGGCCTCGCCACGACCGTGCAGGATCAGGGCCGGCCCGGCTATTACCACCTCGGCATCCCGCTCTCGGGCGCGATGGACCAGCTGTCGCTCGCCGCCGCCAACCTCCTCGTCGGCAACGACGCGGGCGCGGCGGGGCTCGAGGCGGTGTTCATGGGCCCCGAGCTCCTGTTCCACGAGGACGCCCTCGTCGCCGTGTGCGGCGCCGAGCTGCCGCCCAAGGTCGACGGCACCCGCGTGCCGACCTGGACGAGCTTCGCGGTCAAGGCCGGCGAGACCCTGTCGTTCGACTTCCTCGAGCGCGGCGCGCGCGCCTATATCGCGATCGCGGGCGGGATCGACGTGCCGGTCGTGCTCGGCAGCCGCTCGACCTACCCGCTCGGCGGGCTCGGCGGCTTCGAAGGCCGCGCGCTCGCGGCCGGAGATCGGCTCGCCTTGGGCAAGGGGGCGCGCACGGCGGCCGAGGGGCGCAGCCTGCCCGAGGCGCTGCGGCGCGTGCCCAAAGGATCGCCGGGCTCGCCGGTCGAGCTGCGCGTGCTGCCGGGCCTCTACTGGCACCGCATCACGGAGGCGTCCGGCAAGCGCTTCCTCTCCGACACGTGGAAGGTCGCGCCGGAGGCGGACCGGATCGGCTACCGCTTCCGCGGCGGCACGCCGCTCGAATTCGTCCCGCGCGAGCAGCCCTTCGGCGCGGGCTCCGACCCCTCGAACATCGTCGACGCCTGCTACCCCTACGGCTCGATCCAGGTGCCCGGCGGCACCGAGCCGATCGTGCTCCACCGCGACGCGGTCTCGGGCGGCGGCTACATGATGGTCGGCACCGTGATCTCCGCCGACATGGACCTCATCGGCCAGTTGCAACCGCATATGCCGGTGCGCTTCGTCGAGGTGGACATGGCGGGCGCGCTCGAGGCGCGCCGGGCACGCGCAGAGGTTCTACGCGAGATCGCCGCCCGGCTGACGTGAGGGACGAGACGGCGCCGCGACGTCATGGCGATCGCGGCGCCCCACCACCGGCTATTGACGCTGCACGTCGACGCCGAGTTCAATCGCCGAGCTTGCGACGCGTCGCAGCTCGAAGGCATTCAGGGGGACGGATCATGGCTTCCACCGGTATCGGTCAATCCGTGAAGCGCAAGGAGGATCTGCGCTTCCTCCTCGGTCACGGGCGCTACACCGACGACGTCGACTTGCCGGGCCAGACCCATGCGCACATCCTGCGCTCGCCCCACGCCCATGCGCGCATCCGCGCGATCGACGCCGCCGCGGCGCGCGCGATGCCCGGCGTGATCGCGATCTTCACGGGCGAGGACGTCGCTGCCGACGGGCTCGGCGGGGTGCCCTGCGGCTGGGGCGTCACCGATCGGCACGGCCAGCCGATGAAGGAGCCTCTGCATCCGCTCCTCGCGCAGGGCTTCGTGCGCCATGTCGGAGACGCGGTGGCGATGATCGTGGCCGAGACGCGCGAGGCGGCGCGCGACGCCGCGGAGGCGATCGTCGTCGATTACGAGACGCTCCCCGCCGTCACGCGCGTCGAGGCCGCGCTCGAGCCCGGCGCGCCGAAGGTCCACCAGGATTTCGCCGACAACCTCTGCTACGATTGGACGATCGGCGACGCGACGTCCGTCGATGAAGCCTTCGCCAAGGCCGACCGCGTCGCCTCGATCGCGCTCGTCAACAACCGCGTCGTGCCGCTGCCGCTCGAGACGCGCGCGGCGAACGCCGCCTACGACCGCGCCTCGGACGGCTACACGCTCTACACGACGAGCCAGAACCCCCACGTCATCCGGCTCCTGATGGGCGCTTTCGTCCTCAAGCTGCCCGAGCACAAGCTGCGCGTGATCGCGCCCGACGTCGGCGGCGGCTTCGGCTCGAAGATCTATCTCTACGTCGAGGAATGCCTGTGCACCTGGGCGACGAAGCGCGTCGGGCGGCCGGTCAAGTGGACCGCCGATCGCACCGAGAGCTTCGGCTGCGACACCCATGCGCGCGACCACGTCACCCGCGCCGAGATGGCGCTCGACTCCAAGGGCCGGTTCCTCGCCCTGCGCGTCGACACGACGGCGGCGATGGGCGCCTATCTCTCGACCTTCGCGCCCTCGATCCCGACCTATTTCTACGCGCTGATGTTCTCCGGCCAGTACCGCACGCCGGCGATCCACATCCGCGTGCGCGCAGCCTTCACCCATACCGCCCCCGTCGACGCCTATCGCGGGGCGGGGCGCTCGGAATGCATGTACGTGCTCGAGCGGCTCGTCGACGAGGCGGCGCGGGTCGCGGGGCTCGACCCGGTCGAGATCCGCAAGCGCAACTTCATCGCGCCCGACGCCTTCCCGTTCCATTCCCCCGTCGGCGTCGTCTACGACAGCGGCGCCTTCGCCGAGATCATGGACGAGGCGATGGCGCTCGCCGACCGGGCGGGCTTCAAGGCGCGCAAGAAGGCCTCTGCCGGCAAGGGCAAGCTGCGCGGCTTCGGCATCTCCTGCTGGATCGAATCCTCGGGCGCGGCGCCGTCCGCCGCGGTCACGGCGCTCGGCTGCCGGGCGGGCCTGTTCGAGGCCTCGAAGATCCGCGTCCACCCGACCGGCGCCGTCACGGTGTTCACCGGCGCCCACAGCCACGGCCAGGGCCACGAGACGACCTTCGCGCAGGTGGTGGCGGAGAAGTTCGGCATCGACGTCGACCAGGTCGACATCGTCCACGGCGACACCGCCCAGGTGCCCTTCGGCATGGGCACCTACGGCTCGCGCTCGATGGCGGTCGGCGGGGGCGCGATCGCGCTCACGGCCGACAAGGTGATCGCCAAGGGCAAGAAGATCGCCGCCCACATCATGGAGGCTTCGGCCGAGGACATCGTCTTCGAGAACGCCACCTTCAAGGTCGCGGGCACGGACAAGGAGCTCGGCTGGGTGCAGATGAGCCTCGCCGCGCACGTGCCGGCGAACTACCCGCTCGCCGAGATGGAGCCCTGCATCGAGGAGACCACCTTCTACGACCCGCCGAACTTCACCTTCCCCAACGGCGTGTTCGTCTGCGAGGTGGAGATCGACCGCGAGACCGGCGAGGTCGTCGTCGACCGCCTGTGCGGCGTCCACGATGTCGGGCGCACGATCAACCCGATGATCGTCGACGGGCAGGTCCATGGCGGGCTCGCGCAGGCGGTCGGGCAGGCGCTGATGGAGCGCGTCGTCTTCGACGAGAGCGGGCAGATCGTGTCGGGCTCCTTCATGGACTACACGATGCCGCGCGCCGACGACGTCCCCTCCTTCGTGCTGGGCAGCCACGACGTGCCCACCGCGACGAACCCGATCGGCGTCAAGGGTGCGGGCGAGGCCGGGCTCACGGGCGCGCCGGCGGCCATCATGAACGCCGTCGCCGACGCTCTGCTGAGCGTAGGCGCCAAGCCCGTCGACATGCCCGCGACGCCGGAGGTGGTCTGGAAGGCGCTGCACGCGCCGGCCGCGACGGCCACGCCGGCCATCGCGAGCGTGGAGAGCTGACGGCCGGAAACCGGTGGGCCGGGCGGTGCCTCATCGGCAGATGTGGCCCGTCTCTCCCATGCCGGTCTCGACCTTGCCGCCTGCCTTCGTGAAGCGAGAGGGGCTCGCCTTCATGGGAGCGTGAAATCGCGTCGGCGTCGTGGCGTATAGCCCTGGTCGGCGACCCGACCGTCGATCCGCGCCTCCACGATCCGATTTTTTCCGTAATGCTTTCGCCACTATCGCATAGTGGCCGAATTGGGTTAGTATATTTTCCGGCTTTCAGGTCCGCCCCCCGCACCGGATCTCCCCGTCGGCGCGCTCGTCGAGCGCATGACTTCGTTCGATCCGTGGCCGCGACGCAGAAGCGCGCCCGAACAAAGACGTTTTCGCTGAAATTTCGAAACTCTCACCGGCGAGAGGTCGTGTTTTGACGAGAATTTCACCCTCCCGTACCGTCGTCGACTTCGGCATCCCCGGTATCGGCGCCTATGTCTGGCACGTCGCCGAAAACCGGCTCGAATGGTCCGAGGAGCTTCTGTTCCTCTACGGCATCTCTGAACCGCCAGCGGGTGATAGCGGCTTCGCCGCGCTCGTGCATCCGGACGACCGGGTGCGCGTCGAGGCCGAGACGTCGGCCTTTCTCGCGGGGGGCGATCGGTTCGTGCACGAGTTCCGTATCCTGCGTCCCGACGGCTCCGTGAGGCGGGTGCACGACAGGGGCGTGATCGAGCGGGCGCGAGACGGTCGCGTCTTGCGCATCCGCGGGGTCAATGTCGACGTGACGGCGTCGCAGGCGCCGATCTCGCCGCTGACGCACACCCCGCGCGCAGACGCGCTCGCGCGCAACGAAAAGCGCCTGCGTCTCGCGCAGGAGGCCGGCGGCGTCGCCTCCTGGGAATACGATATCGGCTCGGGGGAGGTGACCTGGTCCGCCTCGGCGCGGCACCTGTTCCAGGTCGAGCCCGGCTGGGAGCCGAGCTATGCGGGCTTTCTCGACCTCGTCCACCCGGAAGACCGCGTGCGCGTGCGTGCCGCGATCGAGGAGGCCGTCGCGCAGAATGCGCCGCTCGACCACGTCTTTCGGATCGTGACGCCGTCGGGCGTGCGGTGGCTGGAGAGCCGGGCGCGCATCGTTCGCGAGGACGCCACCGGCCGCTCGTGCCTCATGGGCGTCGACATCGACGTCACGGCCGAGCACGAGCGCGCGGAGGCGCAGCGCGCGGCCGAGGAGCGGCTTCGCGCCATCCTCGACACGATGCCGCCCGCCGTCTGGTCGGCGCGACCGGACGGCACGCGCGATTATTTCAACCGCCGCTGGTACGAGATGACCGGCCTCCCGGAGAATGCGGGCGCCGACGGGTGGGAGCGGGCGCTGCACCCCGACGATCGCGCGAGCGTCGCCGCCGCCTCGCGCGAGAGCCTCGCCACCGGTGCTTCCTTGGAGATCGAGGCGCGGATCCGCCATGCCGACGGCACTTATCGCTGGCACATGTGTCGCGCACGTCCCGTCCACGCGGCGGACGGCGCCGTCGAGCGTTGGTACGGCACCTGCTCGGACATCGACGCGCGCCGACGCCTCGAGGAGCGGCTGCGTCTCGGCGAGGCTCGTCTGCAGCTCGCGCTCGACGCCTCGAACGCGGTCGGCACCTGGGACTGGGATCTCGTCGCGGACGTGTTCGAGGTCGATGCCCGCTTCGCGCGGCTCCTCGGTCTGCCGGAGGATTTCGACGGCGCGGCCGCTCCGAGATCGGCCTTGTTCGAGGCGATCCATCCGGAGGATCTGGGGCAGGCGCAGGCGGACGTCGCCGAGGCTCTGGAGCGGGGCGGGGCGTTCGCCACCACCTACCGGGTGCGGCTCGCGCGGGAGGGGACCCGCTGGATCTCGTCGCGCGGCGTCTGCATCAAGGACGAGAGCGGCGCGCCCTTGCGCTTCGCCGGCGTCGTCATCGACGTCACCGAGATGAAGGCGGCGGAGGAAGCGCGCGCGCTCCTCGCCCACGAGCTCGCCCACCGCATCAAGAACGTGTTCGGGCTCCTCGGCGCGATCGCCTCGATGTCCGCGCGCGGTCGTGGCGAGGAACTCGAAGCTTATGCGGCAGACCTCAAGGGGCGGTTCCGCTCGCTGTCGACGGCTCTGACATACGCCCAGCCGGGCATCAGCCAGCTCGCGCGGGACCGCCGCCCCGTCACGGTCCTCGCCCTCGCCCGCGCGCTCCTCGCGCCCTTCGAGCCGGGGGAGGCCGGGCGCATCGCGATCGGCGGCGCGGACGCGCCCGCGACCGACGACGAGACCACCGGCCTCGCGCTTCTCCTGCACGAGCTGGCGACGAACGCCGTCAAATACGGCGCGCTCGCGCGCGAGACGGGCCGCGTCGTCCTCGACGGGCGGGAGGAGGAGGGCGCCTACGTCCTCACCTGGCGCGAGGAGGGCGGTCCGGCCGTCCGCGCCGCCCCCGCGCGCACGGGGTTCGGCCTGCAGATGATCGAGCGCACGATCGCCACGCAGCTGAAGGGCTCGGTCGCCCTCGACTGGCGCCCCGAGGGGCTCGTCGCGACGCTGCGGCTCGCCGAGACCGCCACCGCGGAGGGCGCGCGCGATTGACACCGACGGCCCGATCGCCGACCTTCGCGGCCGATCCACGCCCGATCCGAGGAAAAATCGCCTTGAAGAACGCCGATGCCGTCTGGGATCTCGTCGAGGCTCGTCGGGAGGCGTTCGTCGCCTTGTCCGACCGCGTCTTCGACACGCCCGAGACGCTCTACGCCGAGATCCGCTCCTGCGCCGCCCATGCCGAGATGCTCGCGGCGCAGGGCTTCCGCGTGACGCACGCGCCCGCCGGCATCCCGACCGCCGTGATCGGCGAGGCGGGGGAGGGCGGGCCCGTGATCGCGATCCTCGGCGAATACGACGCGCTTCCGGGGCTGAGCCAGGAGCCGGGCGTCGCCGAACACCGGCCGATCGTCGAGGGCGGCAACGGCCATGGCTGCGGGCACAATCTCCTGGGCAGCGCGGCGCTCCTCGCCGCGACCGCCGTCAAGGACTGGCTCGCGGCGAACGGCCTACGCGCGCGCGTGCGCTATTACGGCTGCCCGGCCGAGGAGGGCGGCGCGGCCAAGACCTACATGGTGCGCGCCGGCCTGTTCGCGGACGTCGACGCCGCGATCACCTGGCATCCGGCGAGCTACACCGCCGTCGATCACGCGACGTCGCTCGCCAACACGCGCATCGACTTCACCTTCACCGGCCGCGCCGCCCATGCGGCGGCCGCGCCGGAGCTCGGCCGCAGCGCGCTCGACGCGGTCGAGCTGATGAATGTCGGCGTCAATTACCTGCGCGAGCACATGCCGGACGACGCGCGCATCCACTACGCCTATCTCGACGCCGGCGGCATCGCGCCCAACGTCGTGCAGGCCAATGCGACCGTGCGCCAGCTCGTCCGCGCGCGCGACCTGCCGGGCCTGCGGGCGCTCGTCGCGCGGGTGCGCAAGGTGGCCGAGGGCGCCGCTCTGATGACCGAGACGCAGGTGACGACGCGCGTCTTCTCCGGCGTGTCGAACCTCGTCGGCAACCGGCCGCTCGAGGAGGCGATGCAGCGCGCGCTCGACGCGCTCGGGCCGGTGCCCTTCGACGAGGCCGACCGCGAGTTCGCCCGCGCGATCCGCGCCACGCTGACCGAGGAGGACATCGCCGCGACCTTCGCCGAGATCGGCATGGAGCCCGATTACGAGGCGCCGTTGTGCGATTTCATCGCGCCGCTCGATCGTCGCGGTTTCGGCGGCAACGGCTCGACGGATGTGGGCGACGTCTCCTGGGCGGTGCCGACGGTGCAGGCCCGCGTGGCGACCTGCGCGATCGGCACGCCGTTCCACACCTGGCAATTGACCGCGCAGGGCAAGACGCCGATGGCGCACAAGGGCATGATCCACGCCGCCAAGGTGATGGCCGCGACCGCGCGGATCCTCGTCGAGGAGCCCGCCATCCGCGAGGCCGCGCTCGCCGCCCACCAGCGGCATCTCGCGCGTACGCCCTATGTCTGCCCCATCCCCGACGACGTCCACCCGCCGGTCGCCCGCGACGCGGGTTGACATATCACTGTCGGGACGGGGGAGGGCGGATCAGGCGAGCCGGATCGGCTGGGCGCCCTCCCAGAGCACCTTCTTGCCCAGAGCCGGGAGGTGTTCGAGGCCGCTCGTGATCGTGATGAAGTGGTTGCCGGCGAGCTGCCCCATCTTCGAGGAGAAGCACACGCCGCCGTAAGCGAGGATGATCTCGGTCTCGCTGATCCCGCCCGGATAGAGGAGGATCTGTCCGGGGGCGGGATGGCTCGTGTGGTTCTCGTAGCCGATTCCGAAATCGAGATCGCCGAGCGGAATCCAGACGCCCTCGCCGCTCCAGCGGACGTGGACGATCCGGCCCTCGAAGGGCATGCGCGCGCGGAAGGCGGCGACGGTCGCCGGCGCGGCTTGCGTCTCGAAGCGGGCGCCGAAGACGAAACCGCCGGCTTCGATGGTGAGCGTGTCCATGAACGGGAATCTCCAGGATAGGCGATGGTGTCGGGGTCACGAAGCCGCGGGGTGCGGCGATGCCTCGGGGTCGCGCATCGCGATCAGCGCGCAGGGACCGCCGCCGTCGGGACCTTGGTGCTCGGCGCCGCCCGACACGAACAGGGCGCCGTGCCCGACGAGCGCGCCGAGCGCTCCGGCGGCATAGGCGCGCGCGTGGCGCGTGGCGGAGATGTCGGAATCGTCGCGCATCGTGTGGCGCAGACCCCGCAGCCGCCCGCTCGCGGAGGCCTCCGCCTTGGCGAGGAGCGCGACGAGGCGTTCGCGACAAGCGGGTTCGAGCTGGCCCGCGGTGGGCAAGCCGAGCCGCGCGAGCGCGGCGCGGACGGGCTCGATGTCGATTCCGTCCGCCATCACGGCGTGATCGATCGCGAGCGGGCCGGACCAGGCGGGGCTCGTGCCGAGCACGACCACCTCGCAGGTTTCGAGCTCGACGCCCGCCGAGCACGAGGCGCGGCCCGAATGGAGGTCGAAGGCGGTGCCGATCGCGGCGTCCGTCACCGCCGCCTCCGCCACCTCGCCGAGCGCGAGCGCCACGCCGAGCGCGCAGGCCGCGCGGGAGAGGCCCATCGAGCGCAGGGTGTCGGTGGTCGCGGTCTTGGCGCCGCGCGCAGTCGCGGCCTCGATCTTCTCCGCCGTGAGCAGCGGGCATTTCACCTGCACATAGTGCACGTCGGAGGGATCGTGGAGCGCCGCGCGGTCCATCGCGACGCGCACGGCCTCGCGCACGAGCCGCACCTGCGCCATGCGGCCGATCTCCTCGGGCGCGAGCGGACGGGTGTGCGCGACCCCCATCGCGAGCGCGGGGCCGGGCATCTTGTGGTCGCCGTCGAGCGCCTCGAAGACCAGCCAATGCGGAGAGAGCCCGCCCTCGGTGCCGCCGGAGGCGACGATGGAGATCCTGGCGATTTCGTCCGGCGACAGATGCCGCGCGAGCGCCGCGCGCAGAGCGGACACGGCGAAGGCGCGGGTGAAGTCGTTCACGCAGCCGTTTCCCTCGGTCTTGGCCAAAACGGCGCGGATCGCGCGCGGGTCGATGGCGCCGCGGGCGATGGCGTCGCCGATGCCCGACACGTCGTCCGGAGCGGCGGTCGGCAGGCGGGTGAGGCGGGCATATGGCACGGGCGCGCTCCTCAACAGCAGCCGAGGCGGTCGCGATAGAAAGCCGCGAGCCGCGGCTCGAGGCGCGGCCAGGCGGCGGCGAAGGCGCGCGTTCCGGGAAGCGCGGCGCGATAGCGCGCCCGCAATTCCGCCTCGACGCCGTCGAGATCGACGCGCGCGAGACGCCCGTCCTTCGCGACCGAGCGCCCGGCGACGATCAGCTCGGCGATATGGCCCGCATGGGCGCGCGTCGCGAGAAGGCTCGTCGGATCGACCGGCATCAGCGCGTCGCGGTCGAGCGCGTCGAGATCGAGGAGGAGGATGTCGGCCGGCGCTCCTTCCGTGAGAACCCCCCCGTCGGGCGCCCCGATCGCGACGCGACCGCCCGCGCAGGCGGCCTCGAGCGCGCGGCTGGGACTGAGCACCTCTTCGAAGCCGAGCCCGGCATGGAGATGATGGAGGAGGCGCATCTCGCGCAACGCGTCGTCGTCCTCGTCGAAGGCGCAGCCGTCGATCCCCATCGCGATCCGCACGCCGGCTTCGAGCATCGCGCGCACCGGCGCGATGCCCGAGCGCAGATGCAGGTTGGACGAGGTGTTGAGCGCGATCGTGGCGCCGGCCTCGGCGATCAGGGCGAGTTCGTCGGGCCGCGCATGGACGCAATGGGCGAGCGTGAGACGCGGCGAGAGGAGGCCGATCTCCTTCAGATGGCGCACGATGCCGTCGGGGAATTGCGCGTCGGCGAAATCGCGCTGGTAGCGGGTCTCGAGCAGATGCATGTGCACGCGCCGCCCGCTCGCGGCGGAAGCCTCGGCGATCGCTTCGAGGAGCGGCGTCGAGCACCATTGCACGCCGGTCGGGCCGTATTGGACATCGACCATCGGCGAGGCGATCGCGTCGGCCACCGCGTCGATCGCCGCGATCTGATCGCGCGGGGCGGGCTGGGCGCGGGCGAAAATCCCCTCGATCGTGGCGCGCGCCTCCGCGCTCTCGCGGCCGAGATCGTCGAGGAGCGGCGCGTGATCGCCGTAGACGATCGGGTTCTTGTCCTTCATCGGCAGGGCGAGCGCGATGCGGATGCCGATCTCGTCGGCGGCGCGCGCGATGGCGCGGCCCTCCGCCACGAGATCGCCGGTCATCGGGCGCGTGAGATGCACCATCGCGCCCGCGACGCCCCCGCGCGCCGCCCGGCCCAGAGCCGCGAGCGCGGCGAGATGCGGGTCGACCGGGGGCATCACCGCGAGCCGCAGGAGCCAGCTCTCGAGGGGCTTGCCCGCCGCGCCGAAGGAGGTGGTCGAGAGTGGACGCGCATGGTCGTGGGCGTTGACGGGCGCCGGGATCGCGAGGAGCCGCCGCCCCGGCGGCGCGGCATCGATCGACCGCACAGCCGCGATCCGCCCCTCCGCGAGCGCGATCACGCAAGGCCCCTTCGGCTCGTGAGCCGGCCCGACGAGCGCTTGGGCCACGCGGATCGTGTGCGTCATGGCGTTGTCCTCATGCCTCGCTCTTCGTCCCTCCCCGTAGGGGAGGGTGGCCTCCGAGGCGGAGCCGATGGAGGTCGGGTGGGGCCCGACGCTCGAAGAATTACCTCCATCCGGGCCCCACCCGGCTCGTGTCGCTTGCACTCCACGATCCACCCTCCCCTACGGGGAGGGATGAACCGCGCGCGTCCGTCAATTCCCGATCGGCGCGAGTCTACGCTCGTCGAGCGGGGGCAGGAAGGCGGCGGAGAAGATTGTGGCGGTCTCGGGCGTCGCGGGCAGTTCGTAGATTTCGACGATCGTGTCGATGGCGCGCGCGAGCCGGGCCTCGTCGAGCGCGCCGATGCCGAGTTCGAGGCTCTCGGGCGTGACGATCAGGTTGCGCAGAGCGTAATCGAGCCGCAGGCGCTCGATGTCGATGTCGAGGAGCGGCTCCTCGCGGGCGAGGAGCGCAAAAGCCTCGTCGGGATCGGCGATCGTCGCCTGGACCGCGCGGTTGATCGCCCGCACGAGGCCGGCGACCGCCTCGGGCCTCTCCTCGACGAGGCGGCGCGAGACCATGACGCCGTTCGAATAGATGTCGAGCCCGGCATCGCCATAGGGGAACCAGCGGAAATCGGCGTCCGGGTCCCGGCGCTGGCCCACGAGGTTGATATAGGCCGTCACGTTGAAGACGAGCGCGCCCTGGACCTGGCCCTGGATGAGCATCTGCTCCTGGAGGTTCGGCGCGACCGAGAGCTGCTCGACCTTGGAGGCGTCGAAGCCCGCCGCCTGCCCGAGCGCGGGGAAGAGCCGCGTCGAGGCCGAGCCCGGAGGTGCGGCGACGATCAGGCCTTCGAGATCCGCGAGCGTCTGGACCGGGCCGTCGGCGAGGGTGAGCACCGAGAAGGGCGGGTTGTTGTAGATCTGGTAGACCATCACCGGCGCCTCGTCGGGGCGGGTGGCGGCGTTCTGGATGATGGCGTTGATGTCGCCGAAGCCGGCATCGTAGGCGCCCGACAGGATGCGCGTCACGGTCGCGGCCGAGCCCTCGCCCTGGTCGATCGTGACGTCGAGGCCTTCCTCCGCGAAATAGCCGCGCTCCTTGGCGAGGAAATACCACGCGTGCACGCCCTGGAGCTTCCAGTCGAGCGTGAAGCGGATCGGAACCGTGTCGGCGGCGGCGGGCGCGGTGCCGGCGAGCGCCATCATCCCGACGAGCGCCGCGGCGAGCGTGAGCTTGGTTTTCATGGCCGATATTCCCCTGTGATCGGTTCGTTGCCTTGCGCGTTCAGGTCGTGGTGGCGATGTCGGTCTTGCGCATGGACCAACCCGCGACGCGCCGCTCGATCAGCGAAAAGACGACGTAGAGACCCACCCCCAGGCTCGCGAGAACGAGGAGGCCGGCGAAGACGAGCGGCACGTTGAAGGAGGCGGAGGCGATCATCATCATGTTGCCGACGCCCCGGTTCGAGGCGACCGTCTCGGCGACGACCGAGCCGACGAAGGCGAGCGTCACCGCCACCTTGAGGGAGGCGAAGAAATAGGGCATCGCGCGGGGCAGCCCGACATTCCACAGGATGTCGAGCTTGGAGGCCTTGAGCGTCTTCATCACGTCCTCGAGCTCGGGCTCCACCGTGGCGATGCCGGTCGCGACGTTCACGACGACGGGGAAGATGCAGATGATCATCGCGGTCAGGATCGCGGGCACCGTGCCCGCGCCGAACCAGAGGACGAAGATCGGCACCACCGCGACCTTCGGGATCGAGGAGATCCCGACGAGCAGCGGATAGGCCGTGTCGTAGGCGAGCCGCGAGGACCCGATCAGCACGCCGAGCACGACGCCGATCGACACGCCGAGCGAGAAGCCGACGAGCGTCGAATAGAGCGTCTGATAGGCGTGCGGCCAGATGCCCGGCGCGAACCGCCAGAGCGTCTCGACCACTTGGCTCGGCCGCGGCAGGATCAGATCCGACACGCCGAAGACGAGGCAGGCGACTTCCCAGACGACGAAGACGCCCAGAATGAGGGCGATCGAGGCGCCGCGTCGCTTCACGCTCTCCATCATCGCACGATCTCCTCGATCTTGGGGGCTGCGGCGCCGCCGCGTGCTTCGACGATGAGTGCGCGCAGGTGCTGGTTGAGCGCGACGAAATCGGGCTCGTAGGTGCGCTCGACGGTGCGCGGGCGCGCGAAGGGCACGAGGCGGTCCTCGAGGATGCGGCCGGGCCGCGCGCTCATCACGCAGATGCGGTTGGCCAGGAACGCCGCCTCGCGCAGGTCGTGGGTGACGAGGAGCACGGTGGTGGTCTTCTCCAGCCAGAGCTCCTGCATGACCGCCCACAATTCCTCGCGGGTGAACTGATCGAGCGCGCCGAAGGGCTCGTCGAGGAGAAGGAGGTTCGGCTCGTGGACGAGCGCGCGGCACAGATTGGCGCGCTGCATCATTCCGCCCGAGAGCTGCCAGGGATACTTGTCGGCGAAGCCCGCGAGCCCGACCTGGGCGAGGAGCGCGTCGACCTTGTCGCGGTACTCGCCCCGGCGCTTGGCGCGGTAATGGCGGCGATAGGGCTCGACGATCTTGAGCGGCAGCATGACGTTGTCGCGGATCGTGAGCCAGGGCAGGAGGGTGGGGTTCTGATAGGCCATGCCGATGCGCACGGGCTCGGCGCCGACCTCGCGTCCCGCGACGAAGACATGGCCGGAGGACGGCCGCAGCAATTCGGCGACGAGCTTGAGGAGCGTCGACTTCCCGCAGCCGGAGGGGCCGACGAGGGCGACGAAATCGCCCTCCGCGATCCCGAGCGTCGTCTCGTCGAGCGCCCGCGTCGCCTTCTCGCCGCGGCCATAGGTCACCGTGACCTTCTCGAAGCCGATATAGGCGCGCGTCGGGTGCGTCGTCTCGCCGGGCAGGCCCTCGGCGTCGCGGATCGTTCCGGGTGCGACGTTCATCATGCGGCGTCCTCGTTTGGCATCGGTTGCCGGCTCTGCAAGACGGCTGCCAGTGTCTGGTCCGTATTGCGCGGCGCGGGCGCGGGCATGCGCTGCACGTCGGTGACCTGGCGACCCCAACCCGCGACATCCGCGCACAGAAGGCGGTCGCGCTGGACGAAACGGCCGCGCACGAGGGTATGCACGGGTGCGCCGATGGTCTCGACACCCTCGAAGGGCGTGATCTTGCCGCGCGATTGCAGCCGCTCGGCCCGGATCGTCTCGCGCCGGTCGAGATCGAGGACCGCGATGTCCGCGTGCGCGCCGATGCCGATACGACCCTTGTGCGGCCACAGCCCGAACGCCTTCGCCGGCGCGAAGGACGAGATCCGTACGTATTGCTCCAGAGACAGGCGGCCCGCTGCCACCTGCGTGAGCATCAGCGGCATCTGCGTCTCGACGCCGGGGAAGCCGCAATCGGCCTCCCAGATCACCGCCTTGCGCTTTTCCTCGGGGAGGTGGGGCGCATGGTCGGTCGCGATCATGTCGATCAGCCCCGAGCCGAGCGCCTCCCAGATCGCGGCGGCGTCGCTCGCCTCGCGCACCGGCGGGTTGACGCGGATCACCGAGCCGAGGCGCTCGTAATCGCGCGTGTCGAGCAAGAGGTAGCAGGGGCAGGTCTCGCCGGTGACGTCGACGCCGCGCGCCTTGGCCGCCGCGAGATGGGGCAATTCGAGCGCGGACGAGATGTGGAGCACGTGGATGCGCGCGCCCGTCCATTCGGCGAGGATCGCCGCCCGCGCCACCGCCTCCGCCGCGACGACGGCAGGGCGCGCGGCGATGTGGGCGAGCGGGTCGTTGCGGCCTGCCGCCATCAGCCGCTTCTGGCGATGGGCCATGATCGACCAGGTCTCGGCGTGCAGCGAGATGCGCAAGCCAGTGCCCGCGATGATCTCGAAGCCCTCCAGCATCGCCCCCGTCGAGGGCGAGGGCAGATTGCCGAAGGTGTTGCCCATGAAGCATTTGAAGGCGTTGACGCCGGCATCGGCGAGGGCCTCGAGCTCGCCGAGATTGTCCTCGGCGAGAAGGCCGTAGATCCCGAAATCGACGCAGGCCTTGCGCGCCGCCTCCTGCTTCTGGCGAAGCTCCACGACCGAGCGCGTCGGCGGATGGGTGTTGGGCATCTCGAAGACGGTCGTCACCCCACCCATCGCGGCAGCCGCGGTGCCCGTCCCCCAATCCTCCTTGTGGGTGTAGCCCGGCTCGCGGAAATGGACGTGCACGTCGATCCCGCCGGGGATCAGGTGGAGCCCCGCGACGTCGACGCGCTCGCGCGCGGCGGGCATCGTCTCGGGCGCGCCGATCGCGACGATGATGCCGTCGCGGATGGCGATGTCGGCGCGGGCGCGGGTCTCGGTGTCGACGATCGTGCCGCCGGAGAGGACGAGATCCGCGAGAGGTGCTTCCTGCAAAGAGCCTTGCATCGTCGATCTCCTCACAGGAGCGCCCAGCCGCCGTCGACCGGCAGGTCCACGCCGGTGATCTGGCGGGAGACGTCGGAGGCGAGGAAGAGGCAGGCGGCGGCCACGTCCTCGCCGGTGGAGATGCGCCGCATCGCGTAATCGGCCGCGTGATGCTCGACCGCTTCCGCTTCCGAGATGCCGAGCCGCGCGGCCATCTCGGGTACGACCTTGCCGCGGAAGCGCGGCCCGTCGACCATGCCGGGCGCGACGCAATTGACGTTGATGCCGTGCGGACCGACCTCGAGCGCAAAACTCTTCGTGATGCCGCGCAGCCCCCATTTCGAGGCCGAATAGGCCATCCGCCCGGCTCTGCCGCGCATGCCGAAGGTGCCGCCGACATTGACGATCTTGCCGTAGCGGCGCGCGATCATCCCCGGCAGCACGGCCCGCATCGTGTTGAAGGGGCCGCGCATGTTGAGATGGACGATCTCGTCGAATTCCTCGGGCGTCGTCTGCGCGCCGGTCTTGCCGATCGGGCCGGAGCCGCCGGCGACGTTCACGAGGATGTCGATCGGCCCGAGCGCTTCGGTGGCGATCGCGATCGCGCGCTCGCAATCGGCCTCTCGCGTCACGTCGCAGGCGAGCACCAGGGCCTCGCCGCCGCGCGCACGCACGGCCTCGGCGACCGGCTCGATCGCGGCGGTGTCGCGGCCGAGCAGCACGAGCCGGCAGCCCTCGCGGGCGAAAGCGTGCGTGACGGCCGCACCCATCCCCTTGGCGGGCCCGGTGATCGCCGCGACCCGCCCCTTCAGCATCAGATCCATCGTCTCGTCCTCAGATCAGGGCGCGCACGCGCTCGCCCTCGGGCGGCAGGAAGGCGCGGCTGAACACCTCGTCCGGCGCGGGCGTGCGCGGCAGCTCGTTGGCCTTCACCACGATGTCGATCGCCTTCGTGAAGCGCTCCATGTCGACGTCGCCGATGCCGAGGCTCGCCACTTCCGGATGGCTCATCTCGTCGCGCAGGGTCGCAAGCAGGCGCGCCTTCTCGACCGCGACATCGATCAGCGGCTCGCGGCGCGCGACCGAGGCCACCGCCTCGTCCGGATCGGCGATCGTGGCGACGAGCCCCCGATTGACCGCGCGCACGAAGCCGGAGACGGCTTCCGGCTTGTCGTTCACGAGCGCGCGCGAGACGATGAGCGCGTTCGAGTAGAGATCCATGCCGTAATCGCCGAAATCGATGAAGCGGATCTCCTCGTCGGGGTTCATGCCCGACAACATCGCCGAGAAGCGGATCGTGTTGACGAAGCCGAAGACGCCGTCCACCTGGCCGCTTCTCAACATCTGCTCGCGCAGGTTCGGCTGGAAATTGGTGATCTCGATCGTGGACGTGTCGATGCCGGTCGTCGCCGCGAAGGCGGGGAAGAGCTTCAGGGCGCCGTCGTTGGGCGCGCCGCCGAGCACCTTGCCCTCGAGATCCTTCGGCGTGCGGATGTCGGAGGACGCGAGCACCGCGATCGTGAAGGGCGGGCGGTTGTACATCATGTAGACCGACAGAGGCAGGTCGTCGCGCTGTTGCGCGGCGAGCTGGATCAGCGCGTTGACGTCGCCGAAGCCGACATCGTACGCGCCGCCCGCGACCTGCGTGACGGCCGCGCCGGAGCCCGAGCCCTGGTCGATCTCGACCTCGAGCCCGGCTTCGGCGAAATAACCGTTGTCCTGGGCGAGGAAGAACCAGGATTGCGGGCCCTGGTAGCGCCAATTGAGGATCATCTTGAGCCGCGTCGGCGTGCTCGCGATGGCGGGCTTGGGAAAAGCGGAGAGCGGCAGGGCGGCGCCGAGCGCCGCACCGGCGGCGAGACGGCCGAAATCGCGACGAGTGAGCTTCTGCATGACGTCACCTCGAAGAGGCCTGGGTAAGAGCGTCGCGAGGCTACGAGGATGAAAGCGCTGCCGTCTTGTGCTATTTTCCGGGCGTAGCGCTGTCGAATTTGCAGCGCTCCTCGAAAAGGCTCGATCGATGAGGCACTTGCGAACGCTGCGTTACATCGATGCGGTCGCGCGAACCGGCTCGATCCGCCGCGCGGCCGAGGATCTCGCGCTCGACGCCTCGGCGCTGAACCGCCGCATCCAGGATTTCGAGGAGGAGCTCGGCACCCCGATCTTCGAGCGCCTGCCGCGCGGGGTGCGCCTCAACGCGGCGGGCGAGCTCCTGATCCGGCATGCGCGCGCGCAATTGGCCGATCTCGAGCGGGTGCGCTCGCAGATCGCGGATCTGTCCGGCGTGCGGCGCGGGCGCGTGGCGATCGCGGCGAGCCAGGCGGCGGCCTACGCGCTCCTGCCCGGCACGGTGAGCGCCTATACCCGCGCCTTTCCCAGCGTGACGTTCGAGGTTCTCGTGCGCGATCACGTCGGCGCGCAGAAGGCGCTCGTCGATTTCACCGCCGACCTGATCCTCGTCTTCGAGCCCGCGCCGCAGACCGAATTGCAGATCCTGCACGTGGTCGAGCAGCCGCTCTACGTCGTGATGGCGCAGGGCCATCCGCTCGCCGCGCGGGAGACCTTGCGGCTGCGGGAGATCCTCGAACACCCGCTCGCGCTGCCCGATCGCTCCTTCGGCGGGCGCGCTCTGTTCGAGCAGGCGCTCGCCCGCCGGTCGCTGCGCGTCGTGCCGACGGTGGAGAGCAATTCCTTCGAGTTCCTGCGCGCCTATGTCCGCCGCGAGCAGGCCTTGACCATCCAGCTCGCCGTCGGCGCCCCCGGCGCGATCGCGGCGCTCGGCGACGGCGCGGGCTTCGCCGCCCGCCCGATCGACCCGCGCGACATAGCCCCGGGCCGCCTCGTGCTCGGCCAATTGCGCGGGCGCACGCTCCCCGTCGCCGCCGCGAAATTCGCCGACCTCCTCGTCCAGCGCCTCGAGAGGCTCGGCGCGCACGAGCCGCCCGACGCGTGAGCGCCGGTCCGTCTCCGCGGACCTGCGCCCCCGCGACCCGATCGCGCGCGCGAGGAACCGAGACTTCCGGCGCCGATGCGCATAAGCTCTCCGCCCGGGAGAACGAAGCGACACGGAAGACGAAAATGACCGAAAAACTCGGCATGAAGCCGCGCGACGGCCTGGCGCATGTCGCCGGCGCCACGGACCGCCCCCTCGTCGAGGCCACCGTTCCGGCTTTTCTGGCGGAGGTGGTCCGCCTGCACGGCGAGCGGGAGGCGGCGTTCTTCCGCGCCACGGGAGACCGCTGGACCTATGCGCAATTCGCCGAGAAGATCGACGAACTCGCGGCCGGGCTGCTGGCGCTCGGCGTCGGCAAAGGGGACCGCGTGGCGATCTGGTCGCCGAACCGGCCCGAATGGCTGCTGACGCAATTCGCGACCGCGCGGATCGGGGCGATCCTCGTCAACATCAACCCGGCCTACCGCACGCACGAGCTCGCCTATGCGCTGAACAAGGTGGCGACCTCGACGCTGCTGCTCGCGCCCCGGTTCAAGACCTCCGATTACGCGGCCATGATCCGCGAGCTCGCGCCGGAATTGGCGACCTGCGCGCCGGGCGCCCTTGCCTCCGCGCGGCTGCCGAACCTGCGCAACGTGATCGAATTGAGCGACGAGCCGGGCCCCGGCGCCTTCGGCTTCTCGCAGGTGACGGCGATGGCGGGCGCGGATGCGGCGGCGCGCCTCGATGCGGTGACGGCGGGGCTCTCCCCGAACGATCCGATCAACATCCAATTCACGTCGGGCACCACGGGCGACCCGAAGGGCGCGACGCTGACCCATCGGAACATCGTCAACAACGGCGTCTCGGTCGCGCGCGCCATGAAATTGCGGGCCGGCGAGAAGCTGTGCATCCCCGTGCCGTTCTACCATTGCTTCGGCATGGTGCTCGGCAATCTCGCGGCCATTTCCGAGGGCGTGACCATGGTCTTCCCCAGCGAGGCCTTCGACCCGCTGGAGACGCTGCGCGCGATCCACGACGAGCGCTGCAACGGCGTCCACGGCGTGCCGACGATGTTCTCCACGATGCTCGACCATCCGGAATTCGAGCGCTTCGACCTGTCGTGCCTGCGCACCGGCATCATGGCGGGCGCGCCCTGTCCGGAGCCTCTGATGCGCAAGGTGATGGAGCGGATGCATTGCCGCGAGATCACCATCGCCTACGGCATGACGGAGACGA
The DNA here is from genome assembly GCA_029853055.1 of Scenedesmus sp. KT-U. Classification (NCBI taxonomy): domain Eukaryota; kingdom Viridiplantae; phylum Chlorophyta; class Chlorophyceae; order Sphaeropleales; family Scenedesmaceae; genus Scenedesmus; species Scenedesmus sp. KT-U. The sequence goes on from JARWLF010000358.1 coordinate 30,237, forward strand.
GCCCCGTCAGCTTCCAATCCTCCACCGACGATCCGGTCGACCGCCGCTGCGCCACGGTCGGGCGCATCCAGCCGCATGTGGAGTGCAAGATCGTCGGCGAGGGCGGGCGCACGCTGCGGGTGGGCGAGAAGGGCGAACTCCTGACGCGCGGCTATCTCGTGATGCAGGGCTATTGGGACGATCCCGAGCGCACCGCGGAGGCCCTGCGCGAGGGCTGGATGCACACCGGCGACCTCGCGATCATCGACGAGGAGGGCTATTGCCGCATCGTCGGGCGCATCAAGGACATGCTCATCCGCGGCGGCGAGAACGTCTATCCGACGGAGGTGGAGAACTTCCTCCTGACCCATCCCGACATCGCCATGGCGCAGGTCTTCGGCGTGCCCGACGAGAAGATGGGCGAGGAGGTCGCGGCCTGGATCGTGCCGCGCGCGGGCGCGACGCCGACGCCCGAGGACGTGCGGGAGTGGTGCCGCGGCAAGATCGCCCATTACAAGATCCCCCGCTACGTCAAGATGGTCGAGAGCTTCCCGCTGACGGCCACGGGCAAGGCCCAGAAATTCCGGATGCAGGAGGCGATGGCGGAGGAGCTGGGGTTGTCGGGGTGAGGGGCAACGAGATTCACACGTCGTGATTTGCGCATCGGCTCGATGCGACGAGGCGCCGCCGCTCTCCTTCCCCTCAGGGGAAGGTGGCCCGGCGGCGCAGCCGACGGGTCGGATGGGGTTATTCGCGCCGCAGGCGCGAAGGGGCGTGCTCATAAAGCTCCTTACGTACGGAGAAGCCCAACGCCCCTTCGACCCTTCGGGTCGAACGACCCCATCCGTCTCCGACCCCTGTTCGGGGTCGGAGCCACCTTCCCCTGAGGGGAAGGAGAGCGAGCGCCGTTACGGGGGCACGCATGGACCTCGGCACGCTTCACTCGCCGCCCTCATCCGTCTCCGGTCGGCCGACGCCCTCTCCCCGCCCCAGCCTAACCTGCCTACCCTCCCCTCCCCTCACCGCCCCGCCGAAACATCCGTCGTCTCCACCACGCGCTCGATCACCTCGTCGGCGCGCAGGAGCGTCAGGCGCACCGCGGCGCCGATGCCGGCGGATTCCAGCGCGCGGGCGAGGTCGGCGAAGGTGGTGACGGGGGTGCCGTCCACCGCGACGATGACGTCGCCGAGCGCGCCGGTCACCGGGTCGACGCCCTCGAGCCCGGCCTCCTGCGCGGGCGAGCCGCGCACGACGCGCAGCACCACGACGCCGTCGAGGCCGAGCCTTCGCGCGATGTCGTCGTCGCCGACGACGATGCCGATGCCCGGCGTCGGCACCACGCCGTCGCGGATGAGCTGGGGCACGACGGCATTGACGATCTCGATCGGCACCGCGAAGCCGATGCCCGCCGAGGCACCCGAGGGCGAGAAGATCGCCGTGTTCACCCCGATCACCCGCCCCGCCGAATCGAGGAGCGGGCCGCCGGAATTGCCGGGATTGATCGCCGCATCCGTCTGGATGACGTCGGCGATCTCGCGCCCGCGGCCGGTCGGCAGGGTGCGCTGGAGGGCGGAGACGATGCCCGTCGTCAGGGTCTGATCGAGGCCGAAGGGGTTGCCGATGGCGAAGGTCGACTGGCCGACGAGGAGATCGTCCGAGGAGCCGATCGGCAGAGGCGGCGGCAGGCGGCTCGGGCGCTCGAGCCGCAGGACCGCGATGTCGGTGTCGGGCGCACGCCCGACGATCGTCGCGGCCACGATCTCGCCGTCGGCGAGACGCACCGAGACGCGATCGGCGCCGGCGACGACGTGGTTGTTGGTGACGACGTGCCCCGCGCCGTCCCAGACGAAGCCCGTGCCCGATTGCATGCCCCCGCCCGGCGCGAGCCCCGGCCGCCCGGCGGCCCGCCCGAAGACGTGCACCACCGACGGCGCGGCGTTGCGGAAGATCTCGACGGCGTTGATCTCGGAGGGCGCGAGATCGCCGCGCGCGAC
>JARWLF010000359.1:0-17615 GCA_029853055.1 Scenedesmus sp. KT-U
GGCGTTCCTCCTCCTCGCCATAGCGCTGCTATGGCTCGTCGTCGCGCCTTGCCAGCCACACACATCCGCTCGCAGCTACTGTCCGCCAAGTACGAAGCACTACACTAGCGTGGGCGCCTCGATGCCGACCCGGTTGCGCCCTTCGGACTTGGCCTCGTACAGGGCGGCGTCGGCGCGGGCGAGCAGGCTCTCGATGGTGTCCGCTGGCCTCCAGGCTGCGACTCCGGCGCTCAGGGTGACCCGGCCGGCCTCCGGCATCGGCGCATCCTGGGTGGCCTCGCGCAGGCGCTCGGCAACCAGCACTGCACCCTGCAGTGGCGTCTCGGGGCAGATCAGCAGGAACTCTTCTCCACCCCAGCGCCCAACCATGTCGCTGGCGCGGCGCCCGCGCAGCAGGACGTGGCCGAGGCACTGCAGGACGAGGTCGCCAACCGCATGCCCGCAACGGTCGTTGATCAGCTTGAACCGATCGATATCGACCAGCACCACGCTGAAGGGCGAGCCGTGCCGCTGCGCGCGCGCCAACTCCTCGGCGAGGCGCTGGTCGAGCTTCAGACGGTTGTAGAGCCCGGTCAGCCGGTCGTGGGTGGACAGCTGCTGCAGCTGGCGATTGCTTTCGACCAGGGCACGCAGCACCTGCTGCCGCGAGGCCTCGACGTAATGGGCGAACAGCACCAGGCAAAGCAAGGCACCGAATACGTTGAATGCACCCACCAGTTCCACCGCATCCGAGCGCGGGCCGCCGCCGAGCAGGGCCAACCCTGCGAGGGTGACGCCGACCAGGGCCAGGCTGGCCCATAGCCCATGGCGCCGCCCCAGCAGGAAGAAGGCGAGGCCGGGATAGACCCCGAGCCAGATCAGCGCGTAATGGCCGGTACCGACCAGGCCGATGTAGCCCGCGATGAACAGGCCGATCAAGCCGAGCGCAGCCCATGCGGCGAACACGAGCGGAGCGCCGCGGCGGAACCAGAAGATGAGGGCGAAGGCGACCAGCGCCACGCCCACGTCGAGCAGCGCAACCAGGGGCTTGCCGAGGAGGAACAGGTTGAGTCCGGTGAACACCACGGCCACGCCGGTCGTCACCAGCAGGCTGAGGTTGAGCAGCACGATGCGGCGATAGTCGGGATCACCCGGCGCATAGCGCCCCCCATGGGTCAGATACCTCTGGAGCACGCTGCGTCGACGCGCCACTCGAAACCTCGAAACACCCGGTGCCACGCCAACTCTAACAGCAGGCCTGCAGGCGTCGGCGCCACCCACCCCTTCCTCACCCGGCCTGATGGCACGGATCGCGCGAGCCTGAACGCAAGCCTGCACGGAACCTGCACACCCCTCTGCCGGGACCCTGGCACTGGTAGACTGCGCGCCGCTGCAACCCCGTGTGCGCCTTTCGGCCCCGTCGTTTCCGCTCCCACCCCGCCCCATGCGTGCCCCGGCCCCGAGCCAGGGCCTCGGCGGGCCGCCAGCTGTGCTGGCGACCGAGCGCTTTCTCCGGCCTGCAAGGTGCGATCCACCCCACCTTGCGGAGCCACAACATGCACGCTGAATCCACTGCCGCCGACGCGGCCGGTGTCCGTTTTGCCGATCTCGGGCTATCGCCCGCCCTGCTCGAAGCCATCACATCGGTGGGCTACGAGACGCCCTCGCCCATCCAGGCCGCCACCATTCCGACCCTGCTTTCCGGGCAGGACGTGCTGGGCCAGGCCCAGACCGGCACCGGCAAGACGGCTGCCTTCGCCCTGCCGATCCTGTCGCGGCTGGAGATCAGCCAGAAGGCGCCACAGGCGATCGTGCTGGCGCCCACGCGCGAGTTGGCCATCCAGGTCGCCGAGGCCTTCCAGCGCTACGCATCGCATATGCCTGGCTTCCACGTGCTGCCGATCTACGGCGGCCAGGGCTATGCCCCGCAGCTGACCGGCCTGCGGCGTGGCGCCCACGTTGTGGTCGGCACCCCGGGCCGTATCATCGATCACCTCGAACGCGGCTCGCTGGACCTCTCGCAGCTCAAGTGGGTGGTCCTGGACGAGGCCGACGAAATGCTGCGCATGGGCTTCATCGACGATGTCGAGGCCATCCTGCAGAAGACCCCGGCCAGCCGCCAGGTCGCGCTGTTCTCGGCCACCATGCCGCCGCGCATCCGCGCGATCGCCCAGACCCACCTGCGCAATCCGCGCGAGGTCACCATCGCGGCCAAGACCACCACGGCGAAAAACATCCGCCAACGGTTCTGGCTGGTGTCGGGCATGCACAAGCTGGACGCGCTGACCCGCATCCTGGAGGCCGAGAGCTTCGAGGCGATGATCGTGTTCGCCCGCACCAAGCAGGCGACCGAGGAGCTGGCGGAGAAACTGGCCGCGCGCGGATTCTCGGCCGCCGCGTTGAACGGCGACGTCCCGCAGGCGGTGCGCGAGCGCACGGTGCAGAAACTCAAGGACGGCGAGCTGGACATCATCGTCGCCACCGATGTCGCGGCCCGCGGCCTGGACGTCGAGCGGATCAGCCACGTGCTGAACTACGACATCCCCTACGACACGGAGAGCTACGTCCACCGCATCGGCCGCACCGGCCGCGCGGGTCGCAGCGGGGAAGCCATCCTGTTCGTGGCCCCGCGCGAACGCCACCTGCTGCGCACCATCGAGCGGGCCACCCGCCAGCCGATCGAGCCGATGGCCCTGCCCTCGGTCGACACGGTCAACGAGCAGCGCCTCAACCGCTTCCGCCAGCAGATCCAGGAAGCCCTGGCCGACCCGCAGCTGGACCAGTACCGCAGCGTGATCGAGCGCATCGAGAGCGAGCAGAACATCCCCGCCATCGAGATCGCAGCAGCACTCGCGCGGCTGCACCGCGGCGACACCCCGCTGCTGCTGCCTCCGGACAAGCCCATGCCGGTCACCCGCGAGCGCGGCGAACGCCCCGACCGCGCCCCGCGGGAACGCTTCGAACGCGAAGAGCGCGCGCCCCGCGAGCGCATCGAGCGCGAGCCCCGGCCGCAGCGCGAGATGGCCAGTGACTACGCCTTCGAGACCTACCGGGTCGAGGTCGGCCACGTGCACGGCATCAAGCCAGGCAACCTGGTGGGCGCCATCGCCAACGAGGCCGGCATCGACGCCAAGCACATCGGCCGCATCGACATCCGTGGCGACCACAGCCTGGTCGACCTCCCGGAAGGCATGCCCGAGGACCTGATGCAGCACCTCCAGCAGGTGCGGGTGGGCGGACAGCGGCTGCGGCTGCGCCAGGCCAGCGCGCAGGACAAGGCGATGGCAGCGCGCCCCAAGCCCACCGGCAAGCGCCCGCCGCGGGCACCACACCGCCACTGAGAACATGTGAAAAAACCATCCGCCTGCTGCGGCCGCCTCTGGGCGCCCGTGGCGGCAGCGCGCTACGCGAATCCTGCGGTCACCGCCTCATCGGGCTTCGTTGTATTCGCGCACCGTGCTTTGCCACGAACGCCCAGCAACGCCCTCGCGACGGCGTCTGGGTTCTCAGGCGCTCTGAGCGTCGGCGACGCCCATACGCAAAGGCCCCGCTATGCGGGGCCTTTGCTTTGGCGATGATGACGGTGGCTCAGTCACCCATCAGCTTCTGGCGGTGCTCCCAGCGCTCCTGGGCATCCAGGCAGAGGGTGGCGATCGGACGCGCCTCCAGGCGGTCGATACCGATCTCTTCGCCGGTCTCCTCGCAATAGCCGTAGGAGCCGTCGTCGATGCGCTTCAGCGCCTTCTCGATCTTGTTGATCAGCTTGCGGTAGCGGTCGCGGGTGCGCAGCTCCAGCGAATTCTCCGTCTCCCGGGTGGCGCGCTCGGCTTCGTCGCCCACATCGCGGACCTCCTCGCGGAGGTTGTCGATGGTCTGCTTCGATTCCTCCACCAGCTCGGCCCGCCAGTTGATCAGCTTCTGGCGGAAGTATTCGAGGTGCAGCGGGCCCATGTACTCCTCACCCGCGCGCGGCTTGTAGCCGTCCGGCAATTCGACCCGCACCACGGGGGTCACCGGGATCGGCTCGGCGGCCACTGGCCGGCTGGGCTTGACGGCGCGCGCACGCGCGCCGCCGGTATCCGTGGCCGGCGTAGCGGGCTTCTTGTCCTTGGTTGAACCTGGCTTCATCGTGTTCCCTGTTGGGGTCGCGGCATCCGTGCGTGCCTTGCCGGCCACGGACGGCGCGGGCGCCGCCTGAGCCGGCGCGGGCGCTGCGGCCACTTTAACCGTGCTGCCTGCAGTTTTCTTGACAGGCTTCTCTTTGCTGGAAGGAGCGGCCTTGGGCTCGCTCCGCTTGACCATCCCGACCACAGCCTGGGCGATCTTCTTGACCGCCGAGGCGGCCTTGGTTGCCACCACCTTGGTGGCGGTGGGCTTGCTGGCTGCCACTGGCTTTGCCGGCTTTGCTGCCGGCTTTGCTGCCGGCTTGGCCGCCTTCGCCACAGGCTTGGCGGGCTTGGCCGGAGCCGCAGGCTTCTTGGCAGGCTGGGGCTTGGCGGCCGGCTTGACCGCCGGCTTGGCCTTCGCCGCAGGTTTCTTGGCAGCCGCCTTGGCGGCAGCCTGCTTGACCGCCGCCTTCACCGCAGGCTTGGGCTTGGCGACGACCTTCTTGGCGGCCGGCTTGGCCTTGGCCGCCTTGGCCACGGCCCGGGAGGTGCTGGCGGCCTTGGCCGCGCCCTTGGCTTTCGCCTTAACCGCTTTCGAATTCGCTGCCACGTTAGCCCTTCCCTATGATGAGTTGCTTGAGGCTCAGCGGGCGCGTGTTATAGCTTCTGCGCCGCGCGGCGGCAAGCGCGCCCGCGCATTCCGGGCTGCATCCGACGCGGCCCGCACGGCATCCCGGCGATCACTAAGCTCGCTTGCAGCCTCCACCGAACCGCACCGACAAGGCCCGAATTCCGGCATGCGCCAGCTCCTGATCCTACTCCTGCGGGGCTACAAGCGGTTCATCAGTCCGCTGCTTGGCCAGCATTGCCGCTTCGAACCCAGCTGCTCGGTCTATTCCATGCAGGCCATCGAGCGCTATGGGAGCCTCCGCGGTGGCTGGCTGACGGTGCGGCGCCTGCTGCGCTGCCAACCGCTGTGCGACGGCGGGGAGGATCCCGTGCCCGAAACCTGGCCGCGGCGCGGCGAGCACCGCCCCTGCCGCTGCCGCGACGCAGACAGCGCCTCCCACTGACCCGCGGCCTTGCCCGCCACGGCCCCACGACACGGACAGCCCATGCCCTCCTTCGACACCGTTTCCCAGGTCGACGACCACGAACTCACCAACGCCGTCGACCAGGCCAACCGCGAGCTTGGCAAGCGTTTCGACTTCCGCGGCAGCCAGGCCGCTTTCGAGCGCGAGGAAGGCCGCGTGCTGCTGCGCGCCGACAGCGAGTTCCAGCTGCAGCAGATGATGGAGATCCTGCGCCAGCGGCTGACCGCGCGCGGCATCGACGTGCGCTGCCTCGACCCGGGCGACCCCGAGTCCAACGTGGCCGGCGCGCGCCAGTCGGTCGCCGTCAAGCAGGGCATCGAGCAGTCGATCGCCAAGAAGATCGCGACGGCGCTGAAGGCCAGTGGCCTGAAGGTCGACAGCCAGATCCAGGGCGACAAGCTGCGCGTCAACGGCAAGAAGCGCGACGACCTGCAGGCGGCGATCGCGCTGCTGCGCAAGTCGGACTTCGAGCTACCCCTGCAGTTCGAGAACTTCCGGGACTGACCGCACGCGAGGGATCGCCGTGGTCACAGCCTCCGTTCTGCCAGCGTGCTGCGCTTGACGAGGCGTCGGATGGCTGGCGGTGGATCCGGGTGTGGAGCAGGGCGTGGGGAGGAGCCATGGCGGGGGCCACGGCGACCCAGACCGGCCGCAAGCCGCGCTGTCGCGAAGCGTCCGGGCAACGCAGCGTCGCGGCCAAAGCTGCTGTCAGAGCGTGTGAAAAAACCAGACGCCGTCGCGAGGCCGTCGCTGGGCGTTCGTGGCAAAGCGCGCTGCGTGAACCCAATGAAGTCCGATGAAGCGGTGACCGCAGGATTCGCGTAGCGCGCTGCCGCCACGGGCGTCCAGCGGCGGCCGCAGCAGGCGGATGGTTCTCCCATGCTCTCAGACGCAGAGGGCTTGTCGCCCGTGGAGCACCAGGCGCGGCGGGAGCGGCGCGTCGGATTGGCCCGCCCTTCAGGCTCGGGTCCTGGGCTCCCGCCAGTGGCGCGCGCCGAGGAAGATCATGCGCAGGCGCAGCACCAGCTCCTGCATCTGCTCCCGCTCAGCCTTGGGCGAGCCTTCGGGCAGGTCGAGGATGTCGTTGATGGCGTCGATCACGGTGGACACGGTCAGGCGGCAAAGCAGGGCGAGATCCTCGGCGTCGAGGTCGTCCATCAGCCCGAGTCGCCGCATGTCCTGCGCCATTTCACGCGCGAAATGCCCCTCATCGGTGCGGATGGCCTGACGGATGGCGGGAGCACCGCCACCGCGCTCGGAGGCGATGAACATGAAGTGCGCCGGGTGCTGCCGGACATAGTCGCGGAAGATCAGCACCGAACTGCGCAGGATCTGGGTCGGCGGCAGGCCGGTACGGCGGGCCTCGCGCAGGAGCCTGCGCAGGGTGACCCCCGACTCTTCGACCAGGGCCATGCCCAACTCGTCGAGGGTCCGGAAGTGCCGGTAGAACGCGGCTGGTGCCATGCCGGCCGCACGCGTGATCTCACGCAGTCCCAGGGAGGCGAAGCTGCGCCCCGTACCCATCAGGGCGAGCGCGGCGGCCATCAGCTGTGACCGGCTCAGCTGCCTGCGCGCATCGCGGCCCAGCGTGGTCTCGGCAGCAGCGGCGGGTTTGGGCGGCATGTGCTGGAGTCGTTCGCTGACGCGCCGGAGTCTATCAGGCCAAAGGCTCGCGCCCCTGCCGCAGCTGCTGCGCGGGCGCCGATCCCGGCAGCCAAGCCTCGAACTCGGCAGGCGGCAGCGCCTTGGCGAACAGCCAGCCCTGGCCCTGGCGACAGCCCATCTGCAGCAGGGCTTCCCGCTGGTTTGCGGTCTCTATGCCCTCGGCGGTCAGATGCAGGCCCAGATCGGCGGCAAAGCCGACGATGGTGCGCACGATCGCGCGATGGCGCGGATTGACCAGCATGTCGCGGACGAAACCCTGGTCGATCTTGAGGGCATCGAAGGGCGAACTGGCGAAACTGTCCAGCGAGGAATAGCCCGTGCCGAAGTCATCCACCACCAGCGAGACCCCGGTGGCCTTGAGCGCGCGCAGCCGTTCGCTCGAGCTGCCCATGCTGGCGCGGAACACCCGCTCGGTGATCTCGACATGCAGGGCCGAAGGTGGCACCTGGGCGCGCTGCAGGGCATCCCTGACGTGGCCGACGACGGTACCGGCAGCAACCAGGCGCTCGTCCATGTTCAGGCTCAGCCAGAGATTCGGGGCCAGTTCGCGCCAACGCCCGAGTTGCGCGCAGGCCTCGCGCAACACCCAAAGATCGATGTCGCCGATCAGGCCGGTTTCCTCGGCAAGACCGAGGAACTCGCCGGGCAGCAGCAGGCCGCGCCGGGGATGCCGCCAGCGCACCAGCGCCTCGCACCCCAGCAGCGCCCCGCTGCCGAGATCCACCACCGGCTGGTAGTGCAATTCGAACTCGCAGCGATCCAGTGCCAGCCGGAGATCCGTCTGCAGCTCGAAGCGCCGCTGGGCCTCGGCATGCATGGCCTCGTCGAACACCACGAAACGGGCCTTGCCGGCCCCCTTGGCCTGGTACATGGCGGTGTCGGCGTCGCGCAGCACCTGTTCGGGCCAGCGATAGTCGGGGCGCCCGAGCACGATGCCGATGCTGGCCGCGGAGTAGACCTCCATGCCATCCACCAGGAATGGGCGCTCGAAGAGCCGGGCCACCTCACCTGCCAGCGCCAGCGCACGCTCGCGTGAACAGGCGGCGTTGGGCAGCAGGGCGAACTCATCGCCCCCATAGCGGGCCAGCAGGCAGTCGCGCCCGACGTGCAGGCTCAGGCGCTCGCCGATGGCCACCAGCAGGCGGTCGCCTGCGCCGTGGCCCAGGCTGTCGTTGACCCATTTGAACCCGTCCAGGTCAAGGAACAGAACTGCGTAGTCGGTGCGTTTGCCGGCCTGTGCATCGCCAAGGACCAGCAGCAGCTGCTGCTCGAACTGCCAGCGGTTGGGCAGGCCGGTCAGCGGGTCATAGTTGGCATGGAAGCGCAGCAGGTGTTCCGCCTCGCGCTGTCGGCTGATGTCCAGAACGGAGCCGGTCAGTTCGAACCCATGGTCTCGGGCGCTGCCTCGACTGACCGAGAGGCTGGCCCAGACCAGACTGCCGTCGGCGCCGACCAGGCGGGTGGTGAAATCGCGAGCCTCACCCTGCTCGGCCAACGCTGTCAGCAGGCGCTCGCGATCCCCCGGGTCGGCGTAGAGTCGCTCGACCGAGTCGACGGTGCTGGTCAGGACCTCCGGCGAGGCGTAGCGCAGCATCCTCGCCAGGGCCGGGTTCGCCTCCAGCATCCGGCCGTCCTCGGTGCTGCGGAACAGGCCGACCGGTGAACCTTCGAACAGCTCTCGGTAGCGGGCCTCGGCAGCCTGCAGCGCCTGCTTCTGGTGCTCCTCCTCGGTGACGTCCCGCATCACGCCGGTGGAGGCGATATCGCCCTGGTAGAAGATCGCGTCGGCATGTACGTCGAAGATGCGAACGCGACCGTCCCGATGCAGGAGGCGTATCCGGTAGCGCTGCACGTCCAGCGAGCCGTCCTCCCGCGCCTGGCGCCGACCCGCCTGCACTTCCTGGTCGGAAGGCGCGACCAGGCTCATGTAGGGCTGGCCGATCATTTCCGCCGGCTGGTAGCCCAGGGATTCGGCCAAGGCCTCGTTGACGAACAGCATGCGGCCACGCTGGATCAGGAACACGCCATCGCGACAGCTGTGCACCAGGGAGCGGTACAGCGCCTCCGATTCGCGCAGAGCGGCCTCGGCTTCCTGCTGGGCGCTGATGTCCACCAGCGAACCTTCGAAGAACAGCGCGCGGCCGTGGCCATCGCGCACGGCGCGGGCGTTCTCGCTCATCCAGACCAGCCGCCCGTCGCGCCTGCGCATGCGAAGGCGGCGGTCCCGAACGCGCCCGGCGGCCATCAGCTCCTCGCGCACGGCTTCCGCGTCTTCCGGGCTCGCGTACAGCCCGGACACGTCCTCACGGAACTCGAGCAGCATCTCGGCGGGGCCGGGATAACCGAACAGCTTCGCCATCGCCGGGTTCACGTCGATCAATCCGGCTCCTGGCAGGCTGCGGTAGAGGCCTTCCGCGGCATGCCAGTACAGCGAACGGTAGCTCTCGCGAGGCGGCTCGGCGCGGCCCTCCTCCTCTGCACTGGCCAGCACCTGCAGCAGGGCCAGCACCTGCACCTCGCCTGCCGCCTCCACCAGCTCACACTGCAGCCGACAGGTGAGCGCGTGCCCCTGCGCGTGCCTTACCGGAACCACCAAGGGTCCCACCCGCCGCTGCTCGCGCAGCCCCGCCCAGATCGATGCGCGGGTGCTCAGGTCCGGCCAGATCTCGATCTCCAGCGGCATCCGCCCCACGACATCCTCGGCGCGATAGCCAAGCAGGCGCTCGAACGCGGCGTTGACCGCCAGGAAACGGCCGCGATCCGCGCTGAGCAGCGCGGCCACGCTTTCCGACTGTGCAAACGCCTCGATCAGAGCCACATGTCCCCCGGATCCACCACGGTGCTCCCCGGCAGTCGGCGCGGTGCAACACGACGACCTGATTGGCCGGCCCGCGACGCCTGTCTCGACTATACCTGCCCCGCTCCCTGCCGCGATTGCTGCCTCCCCCCGCTTTGCCGCAAGCTATCGGGCACCACAGGCCAAAGCCGGATGCAAGCTTTGCGCCCGGATCCATGCAACGGCGCCCTTTCCTTGAATCCAGCCACGCCGCGACTCCACCCCCCGACCTGCAGGACCCGGCCCCGGCTGCGGCAGCTGGCGGCAGCGACCGCACTGGCCATGGCTGGCGCACTGTCAGGCGCCGGCGCATCCCCAGCCGACCGCCTCGACTGGAGCCTGTGCCGGCCCGGCGCCCTGCCTGGTTTTTTCCTTCCCGGCCTGCCGCAGACCGGAGAACGCAGCCTGGCGCCGGTGGACATCGCCGCCCGGCGCTTCACCGTGGATGGCGCCGGTGGATACCTGCTGGAAGACGAGGCCGAGCTGATCCGGCTCGATCAGCGCCTGCTGGCGCCCAGCCTGCTGTATCGCGCTGACCTGAACACCTACGAGGCCTTGCAGGGCCTGCGCTACCAGGACCGCATGCTGCTGGTGGAGGCGGAGAGCGCGCGCGGCGATCTCGAGGCCGACCGCAGCGAGCTGGAGCGCCTGCGCTACCAGCTGATCGCCCAGCGCGGCAATGGCGAAGCGCTGCGCGCACGGGTCGAGGGCGACACCAGCAGGCTCGAGGAGGTCACCTACACCACCTGCGATCCGGATCGGCTGGCCTGGCAGTTCCGCGCCGAGCGCATCGACCTGGATACGGCTGCAGGCGTGGGCTACGCGCGCAACGCCCGCGTCGAACTGGGCGGGTTGCCGGTGTTCTACTTCCCCTATGTCAGCTTTCCGATCGACGAACGTCGTCGCAGCGGGTTCCTGTACCCAGGCGTGGGCTCGGGCAACAGCAATGGCCTCGACATCCGCGTCCCCTACTACCTGAACCTCGCACCGAACTACGACGCCACCCTGAACCTGCGCAGCCTCGGGCGGCGCGGCCTGATGCTGGGCGGCGAGTTCCGCTACCTCGGGCGCAGTTTCGACGGCAGCCTGGAGGCCGACTGGCTCCCCAGCGATCGCGTTTCCAAGCGGGATCGCGGTGCGCTGCGCTATCGCCACGGTGGGCGCCTGTCCGACAGCTGGCTGCTGCGCGCTGATCTCAACTACGTCTCGGATGATCGCTATTTCGAGGATTTCGGCGACTCGCTGACCAGCATCAGCACGACCCTGCTCGAGAGCCAGGTCGGCATGTACGGTCGCGGCGAGCACTGGCGGGCCAGCGCGGTGGTGCGGGACTTCCAGCTGGTGGACCCGCTGATTCCCAATTCAGCCGCACCTTTCCAGCAGCTCCCTCAGCTGCGTTTCGGCTATGAGCGCGGGCTGGCGATGGGCCTGCAGGCCGGCCTGCATACAGAAGCGGTGGCCTTCGGACACAGCGACCGCGCCGCCGGCCAGCGCTACGACCTCTATCCGTGGCTGCGCTGGCCGGTCGAACGGGCCTGGGGCTTCCTGCGTCCGGAGCTGGGCCTGCGCCATACCGGCTACCGCCTGGAGCGCGGCTTCCTGGAGCAGCTTCCCGGCCGCAGCCCGGAACGCAGCCTGCCCATCCTGAGCCTGGACAGCGGCCTGCTGTTCGAACGTCCGACCCGGCTGTTCGGGCAGACCTTGAGCCAGACCCTGGAGCCTCGCCTGTACTACCTGCGGGTGCCCTTCGAGGACCAGTCCGATCTGCCGCTGTTCGACACGCAAGAGCTGTCCTTCAGTTTCGCCCAGCTGTTCAGGCCCAACCGCTTCACCGGTGCCGACCGCCAGGCCGATGCCAACCAGCTCACCCTCGCCGTGGGCAGCCGCTTCTTCGACGCAGGGGACGGCCGCGAACGCTTTGCCGTGAGCGCAGGCCAGATCCGCTATTTCGACGCCCCGCGCGTGCAGCTGGGGGGCACCGCGCCGGAGGAGGGCCGGCTTGCCTCGCCCTTCGTCGGCGAGGTGGCGATCAACTTCAATCGCCGGTTCTCGGCCGGCATAGGCAGCCAGTGGGACCCGGACGAGCGACGCACGGACCTGAGCGCAGTGCGGGCCCAGTACCGTGGCGACGAGGGCGCCGTGGTCAACCTCGGCTACCGCTTCCGCCGCACCTTCGGCAGCCCGGTCGAACAGGTCGACGCCAGCTGGCTGGCACCGATCAGCCCGGCCTGGCGCGTGCTGGGCCGCTGGAACTACTCGATCGCCGACCGCCGCACCATCGAAGCCTTCGCCGGCCTGCAGTGGGAGAGCTGCTGCGTGGCGGTGCGACTGCTCGGTCGCCACTACGTGCGCAACCGCGAGGGCGAGAAGAACAACGCCCTGTTCGTGGAAGTGGAATTGAAGGGCCTTGGGCGCTTCGGCCGCGACTCCGAGGAGCTGTTGCAGCGTGCTATTCTCGGCTATTCGCGTTGATCGGGCCGCCCTGCCCCGCAGCCGCGCCGGCATCCGTTCGCGGCGCCCTGCCGTACGGTCGGGCGCGGTGTTCAAGTCCGGTCCATGCTGCGCATGCGAGCGTGCGTCTTCCAGCGTGCGCGGTCCGCGCACGGTCCCCGCAAATGTCCAGCGCCAGGGCGTCCGCCCGGGCTTGATGGAGATGCTCCGCCGATGAACCCCAAGCTGCTGATCCGCCTTTCCTGCGCCCTGCTTGCCGCGATCGCCACCGCGGCCGTGGTCGCTCCCGCCCGCGCCCAGCTGGCCCAACCCATGCAGCCGGTCGACAGCGTGGTTGCCGTCGTCGACGAGGACGTGATCCTGCGCAGCGAGCTCGACCGTGCCGTCGCCAACATCCTTGCCCAGTTCGCCGACCGCCGCGACCAGCTGCCACCGCAGTCGGCGCTGGAGCGCCAGGTGCTGGAGCGCCTGATCCTGGTCCGCCTGCAGGTGCAGCGCGCCCGCGAGGGTGGGGTGCGCATCTCCGATGCCGAGGTCGAGGACGCGATCCGCCGCATCGCCCAGCAGAACAACATCAGCCTGGACCAGATGCGTCGCCAGCTGGCGATGGACGGGATCGAGTTCAGCGAGTTCGCGCAGTCGCTGCGCGAGGAGATCATCGTCCAGCGCCTGCGCCAGTCGGTGGTGCAGAGCCGCGTCCAGGTCAGCGAGAGCGAGATCGACATCCTGCTGGCCAGCGACAGTCTGCAATCCGGCATGGTGCGCGCGGCCAACATCCTGGTCGCCCTGCCCGATGGCGCCACCGCCGAACAGCTGGAACTGGCGCGCACCAAGATCGACGGCGTGCGCGCACTCGTCGACCGCGGCGACATGAGCTTCGAAGCCGCGGCCATCCGATACTCGGATGCCCCCAATGCCCTCGAGGGTGGCGACCTCGGCTGGCGCCGCTTCGACGAGGTGCCGCCGCTGTTCGCGCGCATGCTCGAAGGCATGAGCCCCGGCGAGGTCTCGCCCGCGGTGCGTGGCCCCAGCGGCTTCCATCTGCTGCAGCTGATCGAGCGTCGCGACTCCGGCCAGCAGAGCGTGACCGAGTACAGCGCACGCCACATCATGGTTCGCACCACCGAGGTGGTGAGCAACGAGCAGGCCCGCGAGCGCGCCCGCCAGCTGCGCGCCCGGCTGGACGGCGGTGCCGACTTCGCGGAACTGGCGCGCGCGGAGTCCGACGACGCCATGACCCGCAATGCCGGCGGCGACATGGGCTGGTTCCCGCTGTACGGCTGGGGCCAGGCGGTGGGCGATGCCGTGCTCTCGCTCGAGGACGGGCAGATCTCGCAGCCGTTCCCCAGCGAGGCCGGCTGGCACATCGTCCAGCGCATCGGCTCGCGCGAGCAGGACATCACCGAACGCCTGCGCCGGGACGAGGCCCGCGAGGCCATCGGCCGTCGCAAGGCCGAGGACGAGTACGAGCGCTTCCTGCGCCAGCTGCGCGACGAGGCCTACGTCGAAACCCGCCTTGCCGGCTGAGCGCATGTGAAGGAATCGCCTGCCTGCCGCAGCTGCCGCTGGCTGTCCGTGGCGGCGGCACCCGGCGCGAATCCCGAGGCGGCCAGGCGCGCCGGGTTTCCCTGGGTGGACGCAACCCGGCTTGCCGAGAGCGCCCAGCGACCCCTTCGCCCCGGCGATCCAACCCCTCACACGCCCTGAGGCCTGCGATGACCGCACCGCAGCTCCGCAAGGCGGGCCCGGCGCGGCTGCTTCTGCTGCCGGGTGAGCCCGCCGGTATCGGCCCTGAACTGGCCCTGCAGCTGGCCCTGCGTCCGCGCAGCGCGGAGTTGCTGGCACTATCGGATCCCGGGCACCTGCGAGCCCTCGCTGGGCAGCTTGGTCTGGACGTGCGCATCCACGACTGGAGCGAAGGCCCCATCGAGCAGCGACCCGGCCACCTTTCCGTGCTGGCCGTGCCGCTGGCGCAGCCCGCGCGGCCCGGCGCACTCGATCCCGCCAACGTGCCGCAGGTGCTGGCCTGCATCGATCGCGGCGTGGCCCTGTGCCTTGCCGGGGAATTCGAGGGCCTGGTCACCGGCCCGGTGCACAAGGGGGTGATCAACGAGGCCGGCGTGGCCTTCAGCGGCATGACGGAACGCCTGGCTGCCCGGGCGGGTGGTGCCGACGTGGTGATGATGCTGGCCTCGCCCACGCTGCGGGTGGCCCTGGTCACCACCCACCTGCCCCTGCGGGCGGTGCCCGATGCCATCACCGCGGAGGCGATCACCCGCGTGGCGCGCAGCCTGGATGCCGGCCTTCGGCGCGACTTCGGCCTCGGCTCGCCGCGCATCGGCGTGCTCGGCCTGAATCCGCACGCCGGCGAGGAAGGCCACCTCGGCCGCGAGGAAATCGAGGTCATCGCACCCTGCCTGGAGCGCCTGCGCGCCGAAGGTCTCGACCTGGTTGGCCCGCTGCCAGCCGACACGGCCTTCCTGCCGCAGCTGCTGCCGGGCCTGGACGGGATCCTCGCCATGTACCACGACCAGGGCCTGCCAGTGCTCAAGTACAGCGGCTTCGAGCAGGCCGTGAACATCAGCCTCGGCCTGCCCTTCGTGCGGGTCGCGGTCGACCACGGCACTGCACTGGCCCTGGCCGGCAGCGGCCGTGCCGATGCCTCCAGCCTCGCCGCCGCGCTCGCCACCGCCGAGCGCATGGCCCTCAACCGGCGCCACGCATGAGCCACCAGACCAAGAAATCCCTGGGCCAGCATTTCCTGTCCGACCCCGGCATGATCGACAAGATCGTGCGCGCCATCGATCCCCGGCCCGGCCAGCGCCTGGTCGAGATCGGACCCGGCGCAGGCGCCATCACCCGGCCCCTGCTGCAGCGCCATAAGGCGCTCACCGTGATCGAGTTCGACCGCGATCTGATCGAAACGCTCACCGCCTTGGGCGAGTCACTCGGCGCCGAGCTGCGGATCGTGCACGCGGACGTCCTGACCGTCGACTTCACCGCGCTCGCCGCGGGCGAGCCGATCCGGCTGGTCGGCAACCTGCCCTACAACATCTCCTCGCCCATCCTGTTCCATGCGCTGGACCATCTGCCGGTGATCAGCGACATGCACTTCATGCTGCAGAAGGAGGTGGTGGACCGCATGGCTGCCGGCCCCGGCAGCAAGGTCTACGGCCGGCTCTCGGTGATGCTGCAGGCGCGTTGCCACGTGACACCGCTGTTCCGGGTGCCGCCGGGCTGCTTCCGGCCACCGCCCAAAGTGGATTCGGCGGTGGTGCGACTGACTCCACGCGACCCGGCCGAACTCGGCCTCACGCAGCCGCGGCGGTTCGAGCAGGTGGTGCGGGCGGCCTTCGCGCAGCGCCGCAAGACCCTGCGCAACGCGCTTTCCACCGTGTGTGAAGCCGAGGCCATCGCCGCCTGCGGCATCGACCCCGGCAGCCGCGCGGAAACCGTGGCCGTGGCCGGCTACGTCGCGCTGGCCAATGCATTGGGCGATGTGCAGGCGCTGGCGCCGTAGAATGCGCGCCATGAGCACCGAGAGCCCCGCCCGCATCCGCATCGAAGTCGAGACCCGCTACCTGCCCGAGCAGTCGCAGCCGGATGACGCGCGCTTCGCTTTCGCCTACACGGTGCGCATGACCCACGAGGGCGGTGCACCCGCACGACTGGTGGACAGGCATTGGATCATCACCGATGCCGACGGCCACACCGAAGAGGTGCGTGGCCCCGGCGTGATCGGTCAGCACCCTCGGCTGGGCCCGGGCGAGAGCTACCAGTACACCTCCGGCGCCGTGTTGCGCACGCCGGTCGGCCGCATGAGCGGCAGCTACGGCTGGCAGACCGACGGCGAGGAGCGCTTCCGCTCGCCGATCCCGGGCTTCGTGCTCAGCATGCCGCGCGTGCTGCACTGATGGCGGTCTGGGCGATCGGCGACGTCCAGGGCTGCCTGGAGCCCCTGCAGCGCCTGCTGGAGGCGATCCGCTTCGATCCCTCCGCGGATCGCCTGTGGTTCTGCGGCGACCTCGTCAACCGCGGCGGCCAGTCGCTGGAAGTGCTGAGGCTGGTGCGCTCGCTGGACATCCACAGCACCGTGGTGCTGGGCAACCATGATCTCTCCCTGCTGGCGATCTCCGCGCGGCCGGAGAACGAGCGGCGCCGGACCAATGCGGAGCTGCAGGCCGTGCTGTTCGCCGATGACGGCCCCGAGCTGCTGGACTGGCTGCGCACCCGCAAGCTGGTGCACGTCGACAACCATCTCGGCTGGATGATGGTCCACGCGGGGCTTGCGCCCAAGTGGACGGTGAAGATCGCCCGCGCCCGCGCCGAAGAGGTCGAGGCGCGCCTGCACGGGCAGAACCACGCCAAGCTCCTGCGCGGCATGTTCGGCAACCAGCCCGCCACCTGGAGCCCCAAGCTGGAGGGCATGGACCGGATGCGCGCGATCATCAACATCTGCACGCGCATGCGCTACTGCACCCCCAAGGGCACACTGAGTTTCGAGCACAAGGGCACGCCGGGGACCCAGAAACCCGGCCTCTACCCCTGGTTCGAGGTACCCGGGCATGTCCGCCGCGAGCTGCGCATCGTCTGCGGGCACTGGTCCACGCTGGGCCTGTTCCAGGGCTTCGGCGTGCACGCCATCGACACCGGGGCGGTCTGGGGCGGCAAGCTGACCGCGCTGCGCCTGGATGCGGAACTGCCGCAGGTGGTGCAGGTCGCCGGACGCGCCGGCGGGCGGCCGGAATGAGCGCCCGCGGGATTGGCCTGCTGCCGGGCCTGCTGGCAGCCGCACTGGCACTGGCGCTGGCGCCGCTGTGCGCCCAGTCGGCTCCGGTGCTGGAAGCGGAACCTCCGGGGCAGCAGCCGCACTCCGGCCCGGAGCACGACGAAGATGCCGACGATGACGATGACGGGCGCGAGGAGCGGGTCGATCCGCGCCTGCGGGCGGCACTGGAAGCCGAAGGCTTCGAATACACGGTGAGCCGCGGCGGAGACCTGCAGGTGCTGATCCACTTCAACGAGGACGATCGCAGCCAGTACGTGCGCCTGCAGTCCAGCACCCGGCGCTTCCGCAACATCGAATACCGCGACGTCTACTCGACCGCCTTCCACTTCGATGCGGCCGCAGGGCTGGATGCGGCGCTGGCGCGGCGCCTGCTGGAGTCCAACAACACCTTCACGCTGGGCTTCTGGGCGCTGCAGGACGACGTCGTCTTCAGCATTGCCCGCATCCCGGCCCAAGCCAGCCCGGCCATGGTGCGCGAGGCCATCGGCTTCGTCGCCGCCGAGGCGGACGAACTCGAGAAAGAGCTGCTGGGCAGCGACGACTACTGAGAGCGTGTGAGAACCATCCGCCTGCTGCTGCCGCCGTTGGACGCCCGTGGCGGCAGCGCGCTACGCGAATCCTGCGGTCATTTGGTCCACCAAACTCCCTTGGATTCACGTACCGCGCTTTGCCACGAACGCCCAGCGACGCCCTCG
>JARWLF010000360.1:0-17566 GCA_029853055.1 Scenedesmus sp. KT-U
GGTGGGGGGGGGGGGGGGGGGGGGGGGGGGGGGGGGGGGGGGGGGGGGGGGGGGGGGGGGGGGGGGGGGGCCCCCCCCCCCCCCCCCCCCCCCACGGCGGGGTGGGGACGGCAGGACAGTCGGGATCGCCGCCCCCGGGGCGGCGGAACGGGGCGGTTCCGCCGGTTCCTGGACCTGGTGCCGCGCCCGGTCTCCGCGAACGTGGCGGAGACCAGCAAAGCAAAGGGCTGTAACGCCGCGATGTCGTCCCGGCGGCGGCCGTGAAACACTTCGTTTCCAGACCGGCGAGGCGTTACACTGGATTTACAACAACCGCCTCGGTTCCCTGCTGCGGCAACGCTAAGATCACGGCATGAGCGACTCGACCCATCTTCTGATCGTTGATGACGACCGGGAAATCCGGGACCTGCTGACCCGCTACCTGAGCCGGCACGGATACCGCGTGACCGCCGCCAAGGACGGGCAGGAGATGCGCCGCTATCTGGCCGACCGGAACATCGATCTGGTGGTGCTGGACCTGATGCTGCCGGGGGAGGACGGGCTGTCCCTCTGCCGGGCGGTGCGGGCGGACGCTGGCCCGCCCGTCATCATGCTGTCCGCCATGGGGGAGGATGCGGACCGCATCCTGGGGCTGGAGATCGGGGCCGACGACTATCTGCCGAAACCGTTCAACCCGCGCGAGCTGGTCGCCCGGATCAAGGCGGTGCTGCGCCGGTATCAGGTGGTGGCGCAGGCTGCGGCCGCGCCGGCCGGCCTGATCGGATTCGCGGGCTTCACCCTGGACCCCTCGCAACGGCGACTGACGGATGCCGCGGGTGCGGAGGTGACCCTGACCGCCGGTGAGTACGAGTTGCTGCTGGCGCTGGCTTGCCGGCCACGCCGGGTCCTCTCCCGGGACGATCTGCTGGAGATCACCCGTGGCCGCTCCGCCGGGCCGTTCGACCGCTCCATCGACGTGCAGATCAGCCGGCTGCGCCGCAAGATCGAGCCCGATCCCGCCGATCCGACGATCATCAAGACCGTCCGATCCGGGGGATACATCTTCGCACCGGAGGTGCAGTCGCCATGAAGGCACTGACCGACCGCATGTCCTATTCGATCTTCGCGGTGCTGGTGGGCGGCATCCTGCTCTCCCAGGCCATCGCGCTCGGCCTTTACCGGACCGATCGGGCGGAGGCGGTGAAGGACGCGGAGGGGGGCCAGCTTGCCAATTGCCTGGACGGCTTCGCCGCCGCGATCGAGGAACAGCCGCCAGACATCCGGCTGACCATCCTGCGGAGCCTGAAGGAGAAGGAGCTGACCGTCCGCACTGCGGCCGGCCATGATGTCGTCCTGGACGTGTACGAACGGTCCTCCAAGCCGAAGCCGAGCATGAGCCCGGCCGTCTCCGTCCCGCCATTCGGCTTTCCCACCTCCCCGCCGCCGGAGCCGAAGACCATCGAAGTCTCCCGGCAGCTGAAGGACGGGACCTGGCTGAAGTTCCACGCACCGGTAACGGCCGCCGACGCGCTGCGGGAGCCGGGCTTCCTCGCCTCCCTGGCAGGAAGCGCGGCGGTCGCGATCATGCTGTCGGCCTGGGTCCTGGGGTTCACCACCCGCCCCCTGCGCCGGTTCGCGGCCGCGGCGAACCGGCTGGGCGTGGACATGAACGCGCCCACGCTGGAGGAGGCGGGACCGCGTGAGGTGCGTCTGGCCGCGTCCGCCTTCAACAAGATGCAGCGCCGGCTGAAGGCGTTCGTGGAGGACCGCACGCGCATGCTGGCGGCGGTCAGCCACGATCTGCGGACACCGCTGACCCGCATGCGCCTGCGGGCGGAGTTCATCGACGACGATGCCGTCCGGGAGAAGATGCTGGAGGACCTGGCGGAGATGGAGGCGATGATCGGCTCCACCCTGGCCTTCGCCCGGGATGAGGCGAACCAGGAGCCGATCGAACCGCTGGACCTGAACGCTCTGCTCACCCGGCTGGCGGAGGATTGCCGGGAGGCCGGGCAACCGGTCGGTCTGATCCCCGCCACGGCGCCGGTGCCCGTCATCGGGCGGCGGACGGCGCTGAAGCGCGCGCTCGGCAATCTGGTGGACAATGCCGTGAAGTATGGCGGTTCGGCCGAAATCTCGGTGGGCGTTCAGGATGACACGGCCGTTGTCGTTGTCGACGACAGTGGTCCCGGCATACCGGCGGCGGAGCGTGAGAACGTCTTCAGGCCCTTCTACCGCGTCGAGGGCTCACGCTCCCGGGATACGGGCGGTACCGGCCTGGGCCTCTCCGTCGCCAATGACGTGGTAAGGGCCCACGGGGGTGAAATCCGTCTGGAGGACCGGCCGGGAGGCGGCCTGCGGGTGGTCGTATCCATCCCGCAGGCGCCTACCGCCTGACCGTCTAGAACCGGTAGGACAGGCCGACGCCGGCGAAAACCTGGTCGGCGCTGCCCGCGATGGCGACGATCGGGCTGTCCGCGGCGTCGCCCAGCAGGCGCTTGTAGTTGGCGATGGTGGTGACCGACCAGCCGCCGCCGACATCCGCGATCGCGATGGCGCCGAAGCCGACATCCTTGACGCCGGCATCGGCATCGAACACCGCATAACGGCTCGCCGCCGCCTGCGCCGTGTTGATGCCGAAGAAGCTGGACATGTAGTTGCCGTCGGCCCAGGTCAGATTCGGCCCGGCGAACACCATCAGCCCCTGGGCGGGTCGGAAGCGGTAGGCGGCGGCGATCTCCGCCACATGGCCCTTATGCCCCTCCCGCAGGATATCGCGCCTGACACTGGCGCTCAGCCCCACGGGACCCAGCGAATAGCTGGCGAACAGCCGCAACTCCGCCGTGGTGTCGACGTCGCCCAGCCCGCGGAGTGCCATGTTGTCGTCCTGGTCCCGCCCGAATCCAGGGGCCAGCGAGATGCCGGCCGTCAGGGGGCCCTCGCGCAGGAGGTTCACCCCCACGCCGAAGCGGTTGAAGAAGAACCAGTCGGAATAGGTCACCTCGATGTCCGGCAGAACCCGGACCTCGTAATCATTGGACCCCTCGTAGTCGGGCACATAGGCCGGCATGACGCCCAACCGCACCTGCCAGCCTTCCGCCGGTGGCGGGCCGCCGGCCCATGCGGAAAGTGGGGCGCCGACCAGGGTCCCGATCGCCAATGCCAGGCAGAGATCGCGTGCACGCAACACCATGCTGAGTTCTCTCTCGTGTGAGCCGTTGCGGCGCTGCCGCCGCACGAAGGAGGTAGGCCGATCCTCCGGTCCGGTAAGGTGCCCGGACCGGACAATCGAAAGCCGCAGGCTGCGGCCGCGCCTCACCGATGACGGTGGGGCCGATCCGCGGCTGTGACGCGGCGCACACGATGGAGGGGAAGGCTATGCGCGTTTCTTCTCCCGCGCCTTCGGCTTCTGCGCCAGATAGGGGCGGAGGTATTGGCCGGTGTAGCTGCGGGGAGCGGCGGCCACATCCTCCGGCGTACCGGCGGCCACGATCTCCCCCCCGCCGGCCCCTCCCTCCGGACCCAGGTCCAGGATGAAGTCGGCGGTCTTGATCACCTCCAGATTATGCTCGATGACCAGCAGGGTGTTCCCCTGGTCCACCAGCGCCTGCAACACCTCCAGCAGCTTGCGCACATCCTCGAAATGTAGGCCGGTCGTGGGCTCGTCGAGGACATACAGGGTGCGGCCGGTGGCGCGGCGGGACAGCTCCTTCGCAAGCTTCACACGCTGCGCCTCACCCCCGGAAAGGGTCGTCGCCGGCTGGCCCACCTTGATGTAGCCCAGGCCGACACGGGCCAGCGTGTCCATCTTGTCCCGGATGCTGGGGACGGCGCGGAAGAAGTCCGCCGCTTCCTCCACCGTCATCTCAAGAACATCGGCGATGCTCTTGTCCTTATAGGTGACTTCCAGTGTTTCGCGGTTGTACCGCTTGCCGTGGCAGACGTCGCAGGTGACATACACATCCGGCAGGAAGTGCATCTCGATCTTGATGACACCGTCGCCCTGGCACGCCTCACACCTGCCGCCCTTCACATTGAAGCTGAAGCGGCCGGGGCCGTATCCGCGCGCCTTCGCCTCCGGCAGGCCGGCGTACCAGTCGCGGATCGGGGTGAAGGCGCCGGTGTAAGTGGCTGGATTCGACCGCGGAGTCCGCCCGATGGGCGACTGGTCGATGTCGATGACCTTGTCCAGATTCTCCAGCCCATAGATCGCGTCATACTCACCCGGATGCTCCCGCGCGCCCATCAGGCGCTTGGCTAGGGCCTTGTACAGCGTCTCGATCACCAGGGTGGACTTGCCACCCCCGGACACGCCGGTGACGCAGGTGAATGTGCCCAGCGGAACCTTCGCGGTCACATTCTTCAGATTGTTGGACCGGCAGCCCGTCACTTCCAGGAACTGGCCCGGATGACCGGGACGGCGGATCGCCGGGATGGCGATGCCCCGGCGGCCGGACAGGTACTGTGCCGTGATGCTGGTGGGGTGCTGCTGCACCTCCGCCGGTGTGCCGGCGGCGACGACCGTGCCGCCATGCACGCCGGCGCCTGGGCCCATGTCGACCAGGTAGTCGGCCTGACGGATCGCGTCCTCATCATGCTCCACCACCAGCACGGTGTTGCCGATGTCGCGCAGCCGCTTCAGCGTGGTCAGCAGCCGGTCATTGTCGCGCTGGTGAAGCCCGATGCTGGGTTCATCAAGTACATAGAGCACGCCGGTGAGGCCGGACCCGATCTGTGAGGCCAGCCGGATGCGCTGGCTCTCGCCGCCCGACAGCGTCCCCGACGCCCGGTCGAGTGCCAGATAGTCCAGCCCGACATTGTTAAGGAAACCAAGCCGTTCGTTGATTTCCTTCAGAATGCGCGCCGCGATCTCCTGCTGCTTGGCGGTCAGCCGGTCCGAGAGACCGGTGAACCACTCCGCCGCCTGCCGGATGGACATGCGGGATATCTGGGCGATGTTCATGCCGTTGATCTTGACCGCCAGCGCCTCCGGCTTCAGCCGGGCGCCGCCGCAGGCCTCGCAGGGCTGGGAGGACTGGTACTTGCCCAGCTCCTCCTTCACCCACGCGCTCTCGGTTTCCTTCCAGCGGCGCTCCAGGTTCCGGACCACGCCTTCGAACGGCTTGTTCGTCTCATAGGCGCGCATGCCGTCGTCATAGCGCATGGTGACGGGCTTGCCGCCCGATCCGAACAGGATCGCGTCGCGCAGTTCCTGGGGCAGGTCCTTCCAGGGCTTGTCCACGCTGCTCCGGAAATGGCGCGCAAGGCTCTCCAGTGTCTGGAGATAGTACTGGCTGGTGGAGTTGGCCCAGGGCGCGACCGCCCCCTCCTTCAGGCTCAGCCGCTCGTCCGGAACGACCAGCATGGGATCGAAGTACAGCTTCTCCCCCAGCCCGTCGCAGGCCGGGCAGGCGCCGAACGGGTTGTTGAAGCTGAACAGCCGCGGCTCCACCTCTTCAATCGTGAACCCGCTTTCCGGACAGGCGAACTTGGCGGAGAACACTGTGCGTTCGCCGCTGTCGGCGTTCTCCGCAAACAGCAAGCCGTCGGACAGCTCCAGCGCCGTTTCCACGGAGTCGGCCAGCCGGTTGCCCAGGTCGGGGCGAACCACGATCCGGTCCACCACCACTTCGATATCGTGCTTCAGCTTCTTGTCGAGCGCGGGGGCATCCTCGATCTCGACCAGGTCGCCATTGATCTTCACGCGGGTGAAGCCGCGCTTGCGCAGCTCCGCCAGCTCCTTCTTGAACTCCCCCTTCTTGCCGCGGGCGATGGGGGCCAGCAGGTACAGCCGGGTTCCTTCGCCCATCACCAGGATGCGGTCGACCATCTGGCTGACCGTCTGGCTTTCGATCGGAAGGCCGGTGGCGGGGGAATAGGGGATGCCCACGCGCGCGAACAGCAGCCGCATGTAGTCGTAGATCTCCGTCACCGTGCCGACGGTGGAGCGGGGATTGCGGCTGGTGGTCTTCTGCTCGATGGAGATGGCGGGGGACAGCCCTTCGATGCTGTCCACGTCCGGCTTCTGCATCAGTTCCAGGAACTGGCGGGCATAGGCGGACAGGCTCTCGACGTAACGCCGCTGCCCCTCCGCATAGATCGTGTCGAACGCCAGGGACGACTTGCCGGACCCGGACAGCCCGGTGATCACCACCAGGCTGTCGCGTGGCAGGTCCACATCGACGTTCTTCAGGTTATGCTCACGCGCCCCGCGGACGCTGATGGCCTTGGTGTTCATGCTGTGTTCTGTACCGCAGCTCGAGGGGCGTGGGAAGAGAAGAGTTGGCGGCGGGGAATATGGAACCGAATCCGGCCCCAAGAAAGCCACAGGGCGATGCTTGAACCGAATGGCTCCCCCGCCTGTTGCTGCAATGGGCGAGGAGGCGGGGTGTCCGGCGGGCGCTTGCTGGCACCTACAAGTGCAGGCTTCCCGCAGTTCGCGGAATGTTCTACACTCCGGCGCGGGAACAGGTGGGCAAGCTCCACCACCCAGGATCGGACTGCGCCCTCACTGCAGGCCACCTGTTCCTCTCCGCGGTGGGAGAGTGTAGGCTGCCGCCGCCGGGGCCCCGACAGGCCCGGGATGATTGGCCCGGAACGAATAGAGAAGCGAAAGAACGACCCATGGCAGGCAGCGTCAACAAGGTCATCCTGATCGGCAACCTGGGCAAGGACCCGGAAATCCGGAACATGCAGAGCGGCGGGCGCGTCTGCAACCTGTCCATCGCTACGTCGGAAAGCTGGAAGGACAAGAACAGCGGGGAGCGGAAGGAACGGACGGAGTGGCACCGGGTCGTCATCTTCAATGACAATCTTGCCCAGATCGCCGAGCGGTTCCTGAAGAAGGGGTCCAAGGTCTATATCGAGGGCCAGCTGGAGACCCGCAAATACACCGACCAGTCGGGCGTGGAGAAGTATACGACCGAGGTCGTGCTTCGCCAGTTCCGGGGGGAGCTGACGCTTCTGGATGGGCGCGAGGGTGGCGGCGGGCGTGATGCCGGCGGCTATGAGGACCGCGGCGGCTACGGCGGCGGCGGCGGCGGTGGATACGGCGGCGGCGACTATGGCGGCGGGGACTACGGCGGCGGCGGCGGTGGCTATGGCGGTGGCCAGCAGCGTGGCGGGTCCGGGCAGCGGGGCGGTGGCGGTGGCGGCCGTCCGGCACCGACTCAGGACCTGGACGATGAGATTCCGTTCTGATGGTGGGCGGCCCGTTCCTTCGCGTGGTCCTCGTCGGGCTCGGGTTGCTCCTGCCATCTGCGGCGCGGGCGGATGACGCCGCCGCCCTGGCGAAGATCCTGACCGGCGGCTTCAGCAATGAACGGGCGGTTGCGGCCGCCGGGGAAGGATCGGTGGAGACGCTGCGCGTCACGCCGATCTGGCCCGGCCGGCCGGATGGACATTGGCTGTATCTGGAATGGGCGCCGGCGGATCAGCCGGCGCAGCCCAGCCGGCAGGAGGTCTGGCACCTGCGGTTCCAGCCGCACAAGGGCGGAACCGAAATCCGTGTCCATACCTTGCCCGATCCGACCGCCGCCGCAGGGGCGTGGCAGAAGCCCGCCTTCTTCCGGACTCTTCTTCCCGAGAAGCTGACCCGGATCGAGGGCTGTGAACTGCTGCTGCAGCGGCGGCGGGAATTCGAATTCTCGGGCGGCACTCCCGCCATGGAGTGCCGGCCGGCCGACAGTGACGCCGCCTATCATCTGGTCCAGGCCGTCGTGAGGCCGCAGGGACTCACGCTCTGGGACCGCGGGTTCAACGCGGCGGGGGAGCAGGTGTCCGGACCGGCGACGGAGGGGGTCCGCTACGACAAGGTCGCCATCGGCGACGTGGTCGTGGAGCGCTGACCCCCACCCTCCAACTGCGTGTTAGATGGCGGCCCGCGGTCCAGGCGTGGCCGGTGTGGGCGTGTCCGGCGGCGATGCCGGGCGGGGCAGGTCGGGCTGCGGCGTCGTTCCCGGCTGCTCCGGCGTGTGCACCGGTTGCTCAGCGGGCGGTGGGATCTCTGTCTTGCCGGGAGGCATGCTCCCCGGTGGGGTCGGGGCGATCGCCATGCTGGTGTTCCTCCGATCAGGGTGGCGTAGGGGTCAACGACCGGCAGGGCCCGCCGTTCCGCGCCCGTGATCCGCACGTGGCGGGTCGGGGGCATGTCGGTCATGTGTCTGGCGCCGGGCGGGGCGCCCCTGGTCGGCTTGACGGGCCGCCGCTATTGACACAGGGTGAAAACCGTTCCGACCTCGGATGATTTTTTCATGTCCACCGTTCCTGTCGCTGACCCGTCCACCGCATTGCTCGTCCGTCATCATGTGCGGACGCTTCTGCTCCTGGCCTTCCCCGTGATGGTCGCCAGGGCGGGGCAGATGACCATGGCCGTGGTCGACACGCTGTTCGTCGGGCGGTTCAGCGCGCAGGAGCTGGCTTATCTGGGGCTTGGGGCGCCGCAGGGTGTCATGCTGGCCGCCCTCGCCGGCCTGCTGATGGGCACCATCGTGCTGACCGCCCAGGCGAGCGGCGCCGGTCGTGAGTCGGAGGCAGGGCTGATCTGGCGCCGATCCTTGCCCTATGCGCTCGGCCTGGGTCTCGCCATGAGCGTGCTGTGCCTGTTTGCCGAGCCCTTCTTCCTTCTTACCGGACAGCAGCCGGACCTGGCGGCGGGCGGCGCCCGCGTCATGCTGATCTATGGGCTTGGCATGCCCGCCGCCGGCCTGTTCTTCACGACCACCTTCTTCCTGGAGGCGCTGAAGCGGCCCTTGCCCGGGATGGTGACGGTGTTGTTGGCCAACGTCCTGAACGCCGCGCTGGACTGGATCTTGGTGTTCGGGAAGCTGGGCCTGCCAGCGATGGGGGCGGAGGGGTCGGCCTGGGCGACCACCGTGATCCGATGGACCACGGCCCTCGGCCTGCTCGGTTATGTATGGTGGATGCGGGACCGGGCCCGGTTCGGCGTGCGTACGGGTGGGCGGCGGCCCTGGTGGCCGGATGGCACCCAGCGCAACCTGGGCTGGGCCGCCGGGGCCAGCAATGGGCTGGAGGCGTCCGCCTTCACGGCGCTGACGCTGTTCGCCGGCCTGATCGGTCCCTTGGCGATCGGCGCCTATACGGTCGGGCTGAACCTGATCGCCCTGCCGTTCATGGCCGCGCTGGGGCTGGCCTCCGCCACGGCGGTGCTGGTGGGCAACGCCTACGGGGCGGGCGACCGCCGGGGGGTGCAGCTGGCCGGCTGGACGGGGCTGGGCGTCACCTCCGTCCTGCTTGCCGCCGTCGGGTTGCTTTTCCTCCTGGCACCCGCCGCGATCGCCGGGGTGTTCGCCACGGATGAGAGCCTGATCGCCGTGCTGGTCCCGGTTGTCGCCTTCAGCGCCTGGATACTTGTCGCCGACGGGGGCCAGGTGGTGATGGCGCAGGCGCTTCGCGGGCGGGGCGATGCCTGGATGCCGACGGTTCTGCACTTCGTCAGCTATTATGCCGTCATGATGCCCTGCAGCTATGCGCTTGCGATCTGGGCGGGACGGGGTGTCATGGGGCTTTTCGAAGGAATCTTCGTCGCCAGCATCGTCTCCGTCACCATTCTGTCGGGGCGATTCTGGTGGCTGGGGCGCAAGGCGTGAGGTGCCGCTGGACGGGGTGCGTTTCGTTGTTTGCACCGCCGAATGGTGATACAAGTTTGCGCGGCCCGGCGCCGTCGACCACCCGTCCACGGTCAGCCGGGCCTTTTTGATGTCCCGATACGATTGAGTCCTTCGCGGTGACTTCCTCGACCACGCCCCAGTCCCCGGGTCCCTCCGACATCGCCCCCGTCACGATCGAAGACGAGATGCGGCGCAGCTACCTCGATTACGCCATGAGCGTGATCGTCAGCCGCGCGCTGCCCGACGTCCGCGACGGGCTGAAACCGGTGCATCGCCGTATCCTCTACGCGATGAAGGAAGGCGGGTACGACAGCACCAAATCCTACAAGAAGTCCGCCCGTATCGTCGGCGACGTGATGGGTAAGTACCATCCGCACGGCGACAGCGCGATCTATGACGCCATGGTCCGCATGGCGCAGGACTTCTCGATGCGGCTGATGCTGATCGACGGCCAGGGCAATTACGGCTCGATGGACGGCGACCCGGCGGCGGCCATGCGCTATACCGAGGCGCGGCTGGCCAAGGCGGCCGAGTTCCTGCTGGACGACATCGACAAGGAAACGGTGGACTTCCAGCCGAACTATGACGAATCGGTGGAGGAGCCGACCGTCCTTCCGGCCAAGTTCCCGAACCTGCTGGTGAACGGCGCCGGCGGCATCGCCGTCGGCATGGCCACGAACATCCCCACCCATAATCTGGGGGAGGTGATCGACGCCTGTTGCGCCTATATCGACAACCCGGAGATCAGCATTGATGAGCTGATCGACATCGTTCCCGGTCCGGACTTCCCCACCGGCGCCCTGATCCTGGGCCGCAGCGGCATCCGCAGCGCCTATCACACGGGCCGCGGGTCCGTGATCATGCGGGCGAAGACGGATGTGGAGGAAATCCGCAAGGATCGCTGGGCCATCGTCGTCACCGAGATCCCCTACCAGGTGAACAAGGCGAAGCTGCAGGAGCGCATCGCCGAGGTGGTGAACGAGAAGCTGGTCGAGGGCATCAGCGACGTCCGCGACGAGTCGGACCGGGACGGCGTGCGCGTCGTCATCGAGCTGAAGCGCGATGCCGTGGCCGACGTCGTCCTGAACCAGCTGTTCCGCTATACGCCGCTGCAGACCAGCTTCGGCGTCAACATGCTGGCGCTGAATGGGGGCCGGCCGGAGTTGCTGGACCTGCGCTCCATCATCGCCGCCTTCATCCGCTTCCGTGAGCAGGTGATCACCCGGCGCACGGAGTATGAGCTGGGCAAGGCCCGGGAACGGGCGCACACCCTGGTCGGCCTTGCCGTCGCCGTCGCCAACATCGACGCCATGATCGCCCTGATCCGCAACGCGCCCGATCCGGCCGCCGCGCGGGAGGAGATGATGGCGCGCGAGTGGCCCGCCGCCGACGTCGCCCCGCTGATCGAGCTGATTGACGAGCCGGGCCGCGGCCTGTCGGCAGCCGGCACCTACCGGCTGTCGGAAGTGCAGGCGCGCGCCATCCTGGACCTGCGCCTGCATCGCCTGACCGGGCTGGAGCGGGACAAGATCGGGGACGAGCTGGGGCAGGTGGTTGACCAGATCAAATACTTCCTGCGCATCCTGTCGGACCGCGGCCTGCTGCTGGAGATCATGCGCGGCGAGCTGGTCGACATGAAGGAGCGGTTCGGCACGCCGCGGCGGACCCAGATCGAAGACGTCGAGTTCGAAGCCGACATCGAGGATCTGATCCAGCGGGAGGACATGGTCGTCCTGGTCACCCAGGGCGGCTACATCAAGCGCGTGCCCGTCTCCACATACCGGGCGCAGGCCCGCGGCGGCAAGGGCCGCACAGGCATGAATCTGAAGGCGGAGGATACGGTCAGCGACCTGTTCGTCGCCAACACCCACACGCCCATGCTGTTCTTCACGAATCGTGGGCTGGCCTATACGCTCAAGGTCTGGCGCCTGCCGCAGGGCACGCCGCAGACCCGCGGTAAGGCGCTGGTCAACCTGCTTCCGCTGCAGGAGGGGGACTTCATCACCACGGTCATGCCCATGCCGGAGGATGAAGCGTCCTGGGGCGACCTGCACGTCATGTTCGCCACCAGCAAGGGCGGCGTGCGCCGCAACCGCCTGTCGGACTTCGCGAATATCCGGGCCAATGGCCTGATCGCCATGAAGTTCGAGGAGGAGGGGGAGCGGTTGATCGCCGCCCGGCCGTGCAGCGAAAAGGATGATGTGCTGCTGTCCACCCGCGGCGGCATGTGCATCCGCTTCGCCGTGGATGATGTCCGTGTCTTCAGCGGCCGCACCTCCACCGGCGTGCGGGGCATCCGGCTGAAGGACGGGGATGAGGTGATCGGCATGTCGATCCTTCGCCACGCCGACTACACCGCGGAACAGCGGGCCGCCTATCTGAAGCAGGCCCGCGCCCTCCGCCAGGCCTTGGGTGAGCCGACTGATACCGAAGAAGCGCCGGACGTGGAGGCCACGCCCGTCGAAACCGACCTGGACCTCAGCCCGGAGCAGTTCATCGAGATGCAGGCGGCGGAGGAGATCATCCTCACCGTCTCCGAGCAGGGGTTCGGCAAGCGCACCTCGTCCTATGAGTACCGGGTGACCGGGCGCGGCGGCCAGGGCATCTGGAACATGGACATGGGTGACCGCAACCGGGCCATCGCCGCCGTCTTCCCCATCCAGGAAACGGACAATGTGATGATGGTCAGCGATGGCGGCCAGGTCATCCGGATGCCGGTGCACGACATCCGCCTGACCGGCCGCAAGAGCAAGGGCGTCACCCTGTTCCGGCTGGCAACGGAGGAGCGGGTGGTCTCGGTCGCCCGGCTGGCGGAAGAGGCGAACGGCGAGAACGGGAACGGTGGTGCCGGTGCCGCGGACCGGTCAGGGGGCGGCGAGGGCGGGGGGGATGATTCCGCCGGCCCCGGCTCCCCCACGCCCGATGCCCCCGACACGGTGTGATCCAGGGAGCTTACCCATGTCCGGCCTTCACCGCATCGGGGTCTATCCCGGCACCTTCGACCCGATCACGAACGGGCATTTCGACATCATCCAGCGGGCCGCCCGCGTGGTGGACCACCTGATCATCGGGGTGGCCCGCAACGCGGGCAAGGGGCCGCTCTTCTCCACCGATGAACGGGTGGAGATGGTGCGGGATGAGCTGGCCCCCCTGCAGCAGCAGGGGATCAGCGTAGAGGTGCGGGCCTTCGACACCTTGCTGATGAAGTTCGCGGTGGAGATGGGGGCACAGGTCATCATCCGCGGCCTGCGCGCCGTTTCCGACTTCGAGTATGAGTTTCAGATGGCGGGCATGAACGCCCGGCTGAATCCGCAGGTGGATACGGTCTTCCTCATGGCGTCGGACCGTCACCAGTTCATCTCCTCCCGCTTCGTCAAGGAGATCGGGCGGCTGGGCGGGGACATCAGCCACTTCGTCAGCCCGCGGGTCACCAAGCGCCTGGCCGAGCGCTTCGCCGCCACACGCCCGGCGCCCGAGGGGGCCGACTGACGCCTGGTTCATGCGAGCCTTTGACTGTTGACGCGCGACAACCACCTTCCTATGGTGCGCGCCCTTGCAGGATGGATCGATCCCGTAGCTCAGCCGGTAGAGCACGTGACTTTTAATCATGGGGTCCTGGGTTCGAGTCCCAGCGGGATCACCACCTAAACAAGGACTTTGCGGCCGTGGCCGGGACGGTTTGCTAAACCGTCAAAGGGTGGTTTGCAAATCCGTCTCCCGATGTTCATGCGTTGCCCCCTTCGGCGCCTCGTCGAGGTTACTCCCGAGTCGGCGGCCCGGAAGGGGTAGGATAGCCCCTTTGCGTAGTTTCGCCGACTGCCCTCCTGCCCGTAAGAACGGGGCGGGAGGTTCCTTGATGGCTCATGCACTCCGCAACGATTGGCACGCAGCCGCACAGGACGATCTGCTGGTCGGCCTGCGGCAGACCCGCGTGTACCGGGAGGCGAGCCAGCGGGAGCGGCAGGACCTGGAAAATTTTATCGTCGAGCTGCGCCGGCAGCCTCCAACCGCCCTTGATCTCCGCCAGACGGCCCGCGGCGCCCCCTGATCGGGCGCCTCGCGCAGGCCCAGCGCCGCGATCGACCTGTGCGCTGCCGTTGGAACGGTGGACGGGTATGGACTTTCACCGCCTAATAGAATGATCATCCCACTCGCGGATCGTTTGGGATCGCCTTTCGATGGTGGTAAAGAAGGGTGTGGGGGAGGCGGAGCCGGTGAATTCCGCCGCCAGAGACGAAGCGAGGGGCGGGTAAGTGCAGGAAATGGGTTCGGCCAAGGCAGAGGACGCGGCCTACACCGCCATGTTCGACCGCGTTGCGGGGATGGATGGCGGGCTCGACTTCCTCAGGGAACATGCGCGCCGTGCCGGCAATGTGGGGCAGGACCAGCTGGCCGGGGCGTTGGCGGAAATGCGGCGCCTGTTCGAGGAGCAGGCGGTTCTAATGCGGTCCGCCAACCGGGCGGAGGTGCTGCGGCATGAGCTTCAGGAAATGGCGGCCACCATCGAACAGGCACGCCGCGAGGTCCGGGCGCTCCAGCCGCAGAACGCGGAGAACAACCGGCTCATCATCGCCACCAGTGAGTTGGACGCCATCGTCACCACGACGGAGCGGGCGTCCTTCGACATCCTGCAATCGGCGGAACGCCTCATGGAACTCGTCG
This sequence comes from Scenedesmus sp. KT-U, assembly GCA_029853055.1. Taxonomy (NCBI): domain Eukaryota; kingdom Viridiplantae; phylum Chlorophyta; class Chlorophyceae; order Sphaeropleales; family Scenedesmaceae; genus Scenedesmus; species Scenedesmus sp. KT-U. The sequence goes on from JARWLF010000360.1 coordinate 14,271, forward strand.
GCAAGGCCCGGCGGGCAGGGGCGGCGGCCGACCTGTGCGACGAGATGGAGACGGTGGTCACCGACATCTTCACCGCCTGCTCCTTCCAGGACCTGACCGGTCAGCGGACCAGCAAGGTGGTGGGCGCCCTGCGCTATGTGGAACAGCGCGTCCTTGCCATGATGAACCTCTGGTCGGGCGAGATGGCCGGGGCGGATGTACCGGTCGGGGTGGGCCAGACGGACACCCGGCCGGACGCGCACCTGCTGAGCGGGCCGAGCAGCCAGGGTGTCAGTCAGGATGATGTGGATGCGCTGCTGAACGGCACCAGCCCGCCGCCCAAGCCGGCCGCCGCGCCCGACACCTCCACCGCGGGCAGTGGCGCGCCGGCCCGGCGTGCGTCGGCAAGCGGCGACGGGGCCGCGCCCATTCCCCTTGATCAATCGGCCATAGACAATCTGTTTGAATAACGGAGACGGCGATGGACTATTCGGTCCAACAGATCGACGACGGAATTCAGGTCAACCTGTCCGGCCGCATGACGCTGGTTGACCATGACAAGTTCAGGGCCGTGGTCGACTGCATGGAGCGGATGCAGGGGTCCCGCTGTGTCTTCGACCTGTCCAAGCTCGACTTCGTCGACAGTTCGGGTCTTGGGATGTTCCTGATCGCCCGGGATGTCGCCGCGCCGAAGAACGTGGAAGTGGAACTGCGCGGCGCCACAGAGGGCGTCAGCCGGGTGTTGGAGATCGCGAAGTTCGACACGCTCTTCCTTGTGCGATAGAGCCCGTGCGCGCCGAGGCTGCCACCACGCCGGCAGTCGCCGGCATCGCGGTCCCGCCGGATCGGCTGGCCGATGTGGCGGAGCGCCTGGGGGTGCCCCTAGCGCGGCCCGGTGGGGCCACGGCAACGATCATCGTGTCATCGCAGGCCGATTCCCGGACGGTGCGTCAGGCGTTGGACGGCGGCGCGCGGTGCTTCCTCCAGCTCTCCCCCGGCGGTGGGTTGCCGCCGTATGGCCCTGTGCTCGACCGACTGCCGGGCTGCGGTGGCCCCACGGAGGGCCTGGTGCTGTGGCTGAGCACGGGCGCCGCCTTCTCCCTGGACAGTGCGTCACTCCTGTGTGACTGGCTGGCACGCTACGGCGTGCTGCCGGCTGCACGCCGGCCGGACATGGAACTCGCCACCCATGAGGCGCTCAGCAACGCCATCGTGCATGGCAATCTCGGGATCGTCGGCGGAGCCTCCAACCAGCCTGGCGGGTTCGAGCGCTTCTATTCCCGTGTCATGGACCAGTTGGGGCAGCCGGACGTCGCCGCCCGCCGGATCGCGATCGAGGTGGCTTGGGACGCCACATCGATCACCGTTTCCGTCTCCGACCAGGGAACCGGGTTCGATCAGGCCGGCCTCCCCGTCAACCGGACCGATGCCAAATCCGGCCGGGGCCTTCAGATCATCCGGGAAATCGCCGATGAGGTGCGCTTCCTGGAAGGCGGCTCCCGGATCGTCCTGAAGTTCAGGAGGTGAGCCGGATGCTGGAGGAACATGTCACCGCCCATACGCCGCCCGACCAGCTGTCGCTGGCGGAGTGTCGTGTGCTGGTCGTCGATGACAGCCGCTTCAGCCGTGACATCCTGGCACGCTTCCTCACCTGGGTCGGCCTGTCGCGCATCGACTTCGCCTCCGACGGGGAGGAGGGGTTGTCGAAGCTGGAGACGGCGGGGGCCGATCTGGTCATCATCGACATCGACATGCCCCGGATGAACGGGCTGGAGATGTGCCGCCGGATCAGGAGAAGTCCCGCCTGGGCGGACCTGCCGGTGCTGATGCAGACATCTCCGGCCTCCGATCCCGCCGGGGTGCGGAGTTTCGAGGCCGGCGCCAGCGACATCATCACCAAGCCGATCAATCCGGGGGAGTGCATGGCCCGGGTGCGGCTGCATCTGGAGAAGCGGTTCTTCCTTCGCAAGCTCACCAGTTTCCACCGGCGCCTGGAAAGCGATCTGCGCCTGGCCCGGAGCATGCAGCTCTCGCTGATCCCGGACCAGCGGGCCATCGCGGAGATCGGCGCCACCTATAGCGTCTCACTGGAGGGCATCTTCGAGCCGTCGGATGAGCTGGGTGGCGACTTCTGGACCCTGTACGAACTCGGGCCGGATCGGTTCGGCATCCTGGCGGCCGACTTCTCCGGCCACGGGATCGCCGCTGCCATCAACACCTTCCGCTTCCACACCCTGGTGGAACGTATTCCCCCCCACGGGTACGAGCCCTTGGAGTGGCTGCAGATGCTGAACCGGCCCCTGAAGGATCTGCTGCCGGTCGGGCAGTTCGCCACCTGCTTCTACGGCATCATCGATGTGGCGGAGGGCACGCTCAGCTATGCGGCGGCGGGCGCGCCGAGCCCGCTGCTGACCGGGCCGGGGGGACCGCGCCTGCTGGATGCCAGCGGGCTGATGCTCGGGATCACGAACGCGCCGCTGATGACCGCCGACAAGGTGGCGTTCCCCAAGGGCAGTTCGCTGCTGATCTACAGCGATGCGATGACGGAGGCTGTCGACGCCCAGGGCCACCTGATCGGTGAGGATCGGCTGCTCCGCCTCGCGGTTCAGGCGGGAGGCGGCACCGGCGGCAGGCTGCAACGGCTGCTGGACGCGTTCAACGCGGTGGCCCAGCGGCCGCTGGCGGACGACCTGACGGCCATCTGCGTCAGCCGTGAGTGAAAGCACATCGCCAGGGCCGCCCGGTTGCGATATCCTGGCATCCCCGTGTTCAGGAGGAGGGCTCGGATGCTGCGTTGGTTCAAGCGCGCCACGGCCCGCGACCGGCGCACCTTCACCCGTGACCCGGTCCGCGCGGAAGCCACGCTCGCCATGGGGGAGGTCCGCTTGGCGTGCCACATCGCCGACGTCTCCCCCGGCGGTGCATTCCTGACCCCCGATCCCGGCCTCCCCATCGGAACGGAGGCCCTGCTGACGCTGGCCCAGCTGTCGCTGGAAACGCCGGTCCGCGTTGTGCGCCGGACGGAGGAGGGCGTGGGCATCGAGTTCGTTGCGGCGAATGTCGGTGCCATTGTCGCCGGGTGGACCCGCGGCCGCTCCCCCGCCTGATCGCGGTCAGCCCGGCTGTGCGCTGCGCAGCGCCCTCAGCAGGTCCGGGGTTGCCTCCCCGTCGCGGCCCATGTCGGCGTCAGCCTGGAACTTCTGGATGGCGCCGCGGGTGGACGGGCCATACAGGCCATCGGGTGTGCCGGCGCTGTAGCCCAACCTGTTCAACTCCGTCTGGATCTCGCGGACGAGGTCGCGCCTGCTCAGCTGGTC
>JARWLF010000361.1:0-17545 GCA_029853055.1 Scenedesmus sp. KT-U
CAATGCTACCCCTTATGTGCTCACCATAGCTACTACGGGTCCTGACACAATGTACTCAACAAGCTTGGGGTAGAAAGGCTTTGAGCTCAACTCCTTGTAGTGCTCCTCTGCAACATCTTTGGGAGTCTGGTACAGCTTCAAACCCACGAGTTTGAACCCCTTGCGCTCAAATCTGCTGATGATATCGCCAACCAGGCCGCGCTGGACGCCATCGGGCTTCACCATGACGTAGCTGATTTCTGCCCTCACAGCTAGGGACCTCACATTGCGGCTGACACCAGCACGAGTGGCTCGGCTCTGCAGTTGTTTGTGCATTCACGTAGCTTACTAGTTTGTTATTGGTTGCCCTGTTGGTACGAGCTAGGACTGCTGGGATCGATGTACAGCAGTATCGTCAATGCTCAGTCGTACGCTCACCTGTTCCACACGCCTGACTGCAGCTGTGCGATTGGCTGAGCTTGACAAAGACGTTGTAGTCTGTGATCTGAATGCCACTGAACGCATGCTGCACTTAGGGACAGCAACCAGCTGCTTGCCAAGTGCTGAGCGCTGGCCTGCCACTGTCCGGTGTGCTGAGAGCTGCATTGCGCTGTGATCACTGTTATTCTTCGAGGTGACCAATAAGATATTATATGATGAAACCTGGTCATGGTCACGTACTGAAGGCAGGATAAGTAGCAGACTATGTCTGCCAGGGTAAGCCCTACTCTGGGCCTACCTTGAGCCCTGCAGGACAGTGTCTGACAGATGACATGATCATCAGATTGGGACCTTATTGGACTTTGCTGCTGTAAATATTAGTTGATAAGGCTGTACTGGGTTGCCTCCTGAGCATACAAAAGCACTGGTTAAGCAGGTGCCTTGACCAATGTTGTACATACTATGTACATCACTGCAGACACTGTCGGACACCACTGCAGATCTCTCAGCTGCACAGAATTCCGCAATGACCCTTGCGGTCCCGAGAAAGGTGCAGCCAAAACACGTACTTGCTGCACAAACTGTCTGCCCATGATTGCAGACATCCTCTCTGTTACGACCGTCTTTCTGTCAGATCAGTGCATGCTTGACAAGACACTTGTACATCTGTGCAGCAAGGTGGTTTTGCACCAAATATACAGAGGTTTTGTGTGTGTTTCACTATAAGCCTTGACGTCCGAAAAGTAGTGAATGTTCACTGAGGTAGTTATGAGCACAGACCGGCATGCCAACTTGGCAGCTGGCGGTACTTGTTGCTATCTGCATGTGCAGCTTCAGTTTGAGTGACCTTGATTGGCTTATGACGCCGCATAGAGGGAATCCAAGATGCTGCTGCATCTGACAGAGACCATTGCTGCCAATCCTGAACTTCAGGCTGCTATGCTGAGTGACTCAGATGCTTGATCCTTTCATTGACAGGTGCGACAATGGAAAAGGACTGCTATGTAGAATTGCGTCTACACATCTGAGCCGTGCAGACGGTGTAATCACTACACCCGCTGGCAGCGGGATGGTCACTTATCAGTGACCACCCCACACGCCACATAAAGGCTGTGGGGTGGTCACTGATGTCGGAGGTCCAAGAGGGTCTGCCAGCGTTCGTGATACTGGTTGCAGGCCGCGAAGCAAACTGTCCAGCTTTGACAGCGCTGTCAAGCATGTATCTCAATGATGCCTTGTCATGTTACCATCAGCAGGCCAGAAAGCATCTGTTTATGCAAAGTGACACTCAGTCAGGGACCAAGATGACGCTCTTTCGCTGGTTGCCTTTGAGCATGTCACTGACCCAGCAGAGTCACATTTTACTTTTAAACATATGATTCAGGCTACTTAAGCCCCTGGCAGCATACCTGATCGCTGCACAGGCCAGCCCGCCTGCGGCACGGCAGCTGTCTGGTGCCTCTGCGAGATCCATACACCAATACCGTCTACTACATAGTGGGTTTACACTATTGCAAACGGATGCATCTGAAGCCGTTCAAACTTACGGGTCTGCTGGTGGCAGTTTTGCTGGTGCACGCAGCAGGGCAAGGTGAAGGTGTTTTGACGTATTATGGATGTGCTGTAGCCCAATATTGACACTGCTTACCCGCAGCAGCCTTCCGTGCGCCGATGGACTGACGGTTGTCCCAAAGTGCCTTTCAACCCAATTGAAAGCGAAACGGGACGCTTCATAAGTCATCTACTAGATTGTTGGAGCAAAAGATGATGTGTTCTATGTTGCAGCGCACACGGAATCCGCATCTCAACTTGTACACTCGACCCCTGTTTGCTTGCAGAATGCCCACAGTGGGCATCTGGCACCGGTGGGCAGGGTGTGACAGCAGCTGAGCGTTCAAGGTTCCCTGCAAACGTGTTTTCCGAACTCACTCTCTCTGAGTACAATGCGGGTAAGTTTTCTGACACACAGCAGCATAGCACGGCAGCCCAGCCGAGCACTGTCAGACAGTTATACCCAAATGCTGCAGGTGGCCAGCATAGCAAAGGCCCCCCAGAGCTCCCACCTTGTTGGGTTACATAATAGCTTGCACCCAAGGCCTCTCTTGCTGATAAGCAGTAGCTAAGTCTGGCGCCAGTCTAGAAGACCAGGAGCATTGATAGTCCGCGGTCACCAGTTGCCTGCAAAATAGTCCGTGGTCGCCAGTTGCCTGCAGTCAAATGCAGCAGACTCGACCAATCAGGATGCAACAAGTCAGCACTCAAACAAATCATCTTGAGCAGTGCCGCTTCAGGCATGCTACTCAGAACTGGCTAGTCACCCTGCTCACGAAGCAGCACCTCTGTGCAGCAGCTGTAATTGTTTATGATCTTACATCTATCCATGCCCTGCTACAAGAACCTGATGTTCTTGTGTTTGTTCCCAAACACCTGCAGTCTTCAAGTTCCTGCTTGCCCAAAAGGAGTTTGATCTTGTGGACATCAACAAGATTCCCATCACCACAGAAAGTGTGAAGCTCAACTATGTGCATGGCATATGGAGAGAGGTAGGCTGCAGGAATCAAGTGCTGTGAAGACACAGCATCTCACATTCAGCAAATCTGGCATCCTCAACAATCTAGCAAGAGTCATGCTTTGTGCAAGAGCACAGTATGCATATGTGCAAGGATACCGTGCTCGTGAGATGCTCGGTGAGCAGCACGCCAACCAAGCATACCTATTAACTATGCACCATGACGAGCAATTCCACAGCAGCAATTGCAGCAGCGCCTCTCAAGCATACCTGCTGGCCGACCTTCCCACTACTGCAGGCTGCCCCGAAGACTGCAGTCTTGAACCACATAGATAAGCAGGGCCCCATACCACCCCGTAAGGCCCGTGCTTTACTGGTATTAGGCAAGGCCAGTCCTCCAGTAGTTCGTGAGGTGCTTGTAACGCTGAGAATGGGGTCAGATAAGATGCCTGTGGTCAGTAACCTTGAGAAGGTGAACATCCACAGCAGCAAGTGGGAGACTGTGCCATATGATCAGCGGCCCCATGGTGTCATGGATCAAGTTGGGTGAGTCGGCACACAGTGAATGAGTTGGGAGGACAGGTAACATGCATGCAGCATTGCCAGTGTATAGAGCAGACTCGAGCTATGAGAGCTGCCATGATGCAGCCACCTGCCTTTATGAGGGTCCTTGCATATCCCAAGGGATTCTGCAGTCTCTGCCTGATGGCAAGTACTTGATGCACACCAGATTGTGTGATACACACATCATCCAGTGGAGGCATCAGCAACTGCTGGTACTGTCCTGTATCTGATTCAATCTGTGCGAACAGGCAGGCGGTGGCCATCATGAAGGTCATGCAGCCGCTTAACGAGTTCTTGAAGGCAGCATTCAATGGCTATACATATGGACAGGGTTGTGAGCCAAAGTGTATTGGTGACAACTACGGCGCTTACCAATGGTTGAGTGAGAAGAACCCCCGAGGTATCTACATCTGGTTCTTCATGCCTGAGACTGCTGAAGGAGATGGTGGCTACATCCATCCCCTGCCCCTGCAGATACTGGTATCAGGAACAGGTGAGCTGTCAGGAAGATTACGATCTTCTGTGACTTGCATGGGATGACACTAGTGCCTATCTGTCTGCAAGCAACTGGAGAGTGTCTGTCTGTGTGTCTCACGTGGCATGCATGCATTGCCCAATGGTGGTCACAGGAGGTTGCCACAAGCTACAGGTCAAGCACTCCTTTGACCATATGTCAGTCGTAGCATGCTATTGCTAGCTCTGGATGGCAGCTGCCTGTGATGGTACCAACCTGTAGCTGCTTGATACGTTGTCTTGACCAGGTTCAGAACTGACCAACTGGGAGATCATCAGGTGGTGGTTCAACGGTCAGTTCTTCAACTCCATCCAAGACCTGATATCAGCCTGGAACAGTGACAGAAATGGACTCAGGTCATCGTTCAATTGGATCAGGCCAGGTGGGCAGGGGCAGATCTACCCATAGCAGGTCTGAACAGTAACTGTAGGAACTCGTTCAGACTATGGTTGGCTGCTGTTGGCAGCTTCAACATCTGCATGATTGAGTCTGCTTGAGCTGGCCTTGCTGTAGGACTTGAGGTTGTTGGGTGCAGCCAACCAACAGTACTTAGCAGCAGTGGTGGCAACCAGCAGTGTTGTGCACAACTGATTGTCCTCTCATGTTCAGCCTTTACTTCTTTCTGCACCTGCTGCGTATTGCTTATCTGATGCAGAGGGTGCTCTGAAGCTGTACTCAAACTTCCAGCCTCGTCCGGGAGCCAAGAGGGGTGCCTCACAACCTGTTGGGCCCATTCCCTTTGAGCCTTATGGAAGGAGGTGAGTGTAGGGACACAGATACATGTAGAGTTATATGTCAGCAGTAGTGTGAGGATATGGCGACACACAGACTCACCCGCACAGAACTTTGCGATGGCCATCAAAATGCTGGAACGCCTACAGGGTTACCAGGGTTGCAGGGAACTGGGCACTGCCATTAACAGTCCATTGTTGTGATACCAGTGGCTGTCCCATGCAGAGTTTGTTTAACAACAACCGACCTTGTTTGTTGAACTATTGTGTTGCTCAGGTTCAGCATCACACAGAACAACAAGGTGCGCTGGCTGGGCTGGGAGCTGTATGTCGGCTACCTGCCTCACTACGGGCCCCGCTACTACGATGTCAGGTTCAAGGGGGAGAGGATTGCCTATGAAATCAGCATGCAGGAGGCCATGGCATGTGAGGAACAACACTGCGGGGCTGTTGATGGTGTTGTTGTCCTTGTGTGCACCCTCATCTGCTGTGAGCCACTGAAGCAGTCAACCATGTGCTGCAGCGATAGCAGTGAGCTCGCCTGCAAGCCTGCGCAAGTTGTCTTCCCACACACTCACGGAAGCAAGTATGCTGAGGGTGATTGTTTCCTGTGTGTTGTATTGCAGCATATGGCGCCGCTGATCTTTCTCAGGCCAACACGGTGTACCTTGACAGTCACTGGGGCATTGGTGCCTCAGTCAGGGAGCTGGTGCAGGGCGTTGATTGTCCTCTCACTGCAGCGTACCTTGATGCTGTCACATTCTTCAAGGGGTCTAGTAAGCCAAACTTCCACAAGAATGCAATCTGTGTCTTTGAGCACAACACAGGTGAGGCGGGATGGAGAGCTTCTGGAGTAGTCGTGTGGCACCAAGCACATGCAAGCATCATCGGCAAGGATACCCGCTGCACACGTCTACAAGCTATAGGCCAAAGTCAAAGGAGCATGTACGAGTGAAAGCAGTTTGTGCTTGCGAATAGCAGATTGCATGTACTCGTATACTTGTGATTGTTGTCCACGCTGCTGCTGTTGCTGTTGCTGTCCTGCAGACACCCCTGTGCTGCGTCATTACAGCTACTCCTATCAGTTCTACGGTGCTGTCCCGGGCACCAGTCTGATCATACGAATGGTGTCTGAGATCAACAACTACGACTACATTGCTGACTTGTTACTGTCTAATGATGGCATGCTGGAGGTCAAGGTGGTTACATCAGGGTGAGCGGGGTGGTGCTCAGCTGACAGCAACTGGTAGCTCATTAGACCTGCCGGCTTATGATAACAACCAGTATCTCTTTGTTGGTATGCAGAGTGCAGTTGCACAGTTGTTATGTCGATGGGTCCTTGTGCGAAGCATTTACCCCGTGCGTGACTGGAAGGGCGAGGGGAGCCTAAACCTTGTTTGTTACTGCTGTTTGCAGGTATGTTCAGGCCACTGCCTTCAGGCCGGGTTACCGCAACAACTTTGGTTATCCTCTGATGTTCAACATATCTGGCACTCTGCACACACATGTGCTGGCGTGGAAGGTTGACCTGGATATTGCAGGGCTGTCAAACAGTGTCAACATCCACAATCTGAAGGTGGGGTCAGGGGCATGCAGCACAGGGGGATGTAAACTGGGGATAATGCATTATTTTTCTTGCCCCTAGGCTTTCCCTCCTTCTTATTTTCTTGCAAAGGTTCTGACATCGAGACTAGTTTGTTTCACTGTATGCAACAGTCTAGCCAGTCTGACTGTACTGTCAGGCTCTGCAAGCATGTTGGGGTTGCAGAACTAGGTCTCTTTCGCTTGATGTCAGTGTAAGTGCTATTGTGTCCTCTTACATGCCACACGTACGTCTGCGCATGTGTTTACGAGCCTAGGCTGTTCTTGCACAGGAGGAGGTTGGTTATTCTGTCACCATTATGTGCTCTTTCCTTTCATGTCCAGATTGGTGAAGCTGACGATGGAGCTGGAGGCAAGATCTTGATCAACAAGTATGAGTCAAAGATATGCAGGTTTGAACAGGAGTGTGTGTACGCCACCGACATGAGGACTCCAAAGATACCTGTTGTTATCAATGAGAACCAAAAGAATGTCTTTGGCAGTGCCAGAGGGTATAAGGTACAGCTCAACCGCCCACTGCTCAATCTGGAGCCGGAGGGATATGACAGGAGCAAGGCACTTGGTGAGTTGTAGTTGCGCATGTGTGCGCGCAGTGATGTGTAGTGCGCTTGTCGCAGCTGAAGTCCAAAATGCATATCACTGTTCATCCAGCCGGCATGAAGCGATGGCGTAGCGTTTGCTGTGTTGCTCTCGCAGGTTTTATGAAGTGGAGCTTTGCTGCCACCAAGCATAATGATGATGAGGCACAAAGCAGCAGCATATACGGCCAGGCGCGCCTATCAAACCCCTCAACAAGCGTCACTGATTACATCGACGGGGAATCTATAAAGAATGAGGATGTTGTGGTGTGGGTCAACAGTGGCTTGTATCATATCCCTGTATCTGAAGACGCTCCTGTGACCACCACCACTGGCAACATGTTGGGCTTCTCTCTGATACCCTTCAACTGGGCAACAGAAAGTCCTGCAACCGACATGGCAGACATGATACAAATCACGAGTGCGGACAGGCGAGCACCAGCGGTGAAGCAGGCTGCTGCGCGCTGTGTACCAGCGTTCAGGGATGTGCAGTTCCTGACAGATGGGTGGGAGTCAGCCTGAATGTGTGCCGCTCTCAGCAAGTGTCTGGTGGCTGATTGACAAGCTTGGCTGAAACATGCAGTTTCGGAGACATTGCTATCAACCAGCTGCCATCAGGGGCTGACAAGGCATTGTGGGAAACTGCTCTATATGGCACAAGCTGCAGCAGAAGTATCAATGTGTATGCTTCCAGTAAAATCAGCCCCATGGTTGAATGGTCTACTGTACACTGCTTCTTCCAACACTGCAAATTGGGCATCTCACAGGCACTCTGTGCCCAGATGGTACACTCCTGTTGCTCAAGGCCGCCTGCAACAGTAATGGCATAGTGACAAGCTGTTCAGTGCATTTGAGGGTCTGTGGCGTACGCACTGCTGATACTGGTGCAGTAGCTAGTATCCAGATGACTCAGTGTCGTCCTCGTTGTGCCTCAGTACCGCACTTGCATCCAGCGTCTGGTGTCACTTTATCCGCTTTTGTCAGGTTGTATACACTATACATGCGGCTGCATGTATTGTTAAGAGGGGCCAATGGACGTTGCTGTACATCCACAGAGCATTATGTTCTACCACGTGTGGCACCAGCCATATACATGAAGCGTGTGTGTCTTACTGTGTGTTGTTGGTGATCTGTCTTGTTGTTCACATGTTACACACGTGCAGATGAAGGAAACTGTGATTAACCCTGATTGCTATGATAAGGTGCAGCACTACAGCTGCTGAAAACAGCAGCATTCTTACCGTTGCATGTGTTGCTCTCCAGATCGCAGTGATGTGACTGCTTACAAGCATGCAATACTATTGTCGATTATATGGCATTGCAGCTCCACAAAGGTTTGGGTGCAACTGTTGTCACGCAGCAGCAACAGCACCACCCAGCCCAGCATCAGGCAGTCTGTCAGGACGTTAACGTTGTTTGTTGGATTGACGTCCTTCTTAGCTTTCGAAGCTCAGCCTTCAGGCAGCTGCCACTGCAGTGCCAGCTTCGGGTCAACGGTCACTGACATCTGCTGCATGTGCCCTAGATAGTTCGAATGGTGTTCCTTTGCCACAGTTTGGGTCAAACAACGGTGTTGCTGTCGTTGCTGCTGTTGCAGGACTGGTTGGGTCTATTTCCCGTGGCAGCCTGCTGGCACTGCAGTCGAGGGCGCGCCTTGGTATATGAGCTCAGCGTGGTAACATCTGTCACGGCTAGTGGAGAAGATCAGTGTCGCATAATGAGTCGACAGTGCAATCTGTTACATGCAGCACAACCCAAAGTACCCACTCCGTTGTGAGACCACCTCCCCGGCAACTATAAGACTGAGCTGCCGCAGCATGTGCACACGTGATCTGAACCGTGTGCGCGGGGTGGTCGTCGCCGCGTGTCATCCACTGCACATCATAGCACCATCAGTGGGGTTGGGGTGACTAAAAGCAAACAGACACGGTGATTCCAGCAGCATATCTGCGGCCGCAGCTGACGTCCAGTTGCAACCGCCGACATGTACCTGCGCGCCAAACTGGGTTTTGTCGCATTTGGAAATAAATATCCTTTGAACGGTCTGTATACTGTGACTGTTGCACCCCTGTGCCACGTGTTCAAGTGTCGTCTGTGCCTGTGCGCAGCTAGGTCGGGGTTTTCTACTCAGTGTCAGCCATCACGTCATCAGAACCAGCTCTAACATGTGTTTTGCTTGACCTAGAGGTGCGGAATAATGCAGGGGATGGATGCAGCGCAGCGTACTCCCACTCGATGGACATCACTGCTCCCCAACAGCTCGACATGCTGGAACACGCCCTACATGTTCCAGCGCATACTTGGTAGACGTGGTGGCCCAACCACTCCCATTGCATGCAGCTTGCATCTTGCTTTATCACGCTAACTCTGTTGTCACAAGTCTTTCTTAACAGTGTCAGCCGGCACTGTCCACCGGTATGCATGAGACAGCTTGCCGAAGGACGGTGAATTCTGCTGTCGACATGCTGGACAAAGGTTGGTGCCTCAACGAATGCACGTTGACCACTTCCTCGATCCACTTGCAACCACCCCGCTGCATTTTTCTTGCCAGAAAGATCACTGTGGTAACAATCTCATGGGTTGGAAGCTGTTTGCCGCGGGCGGGGTTGCGGGCGGCAGGTTGCCAGCAAGCGCGCGCTTTGCTGTCAACCTTATGCGTGGAGCTGTCTGCCACCGACGAGGTTACGAGTAAGCTGCCTTTAGAAAGTACGACTCACGCAAATGGTTGCTTGACTCGCAAGCAGATGCAGCAAACATGGCAAGGTTGGTTGCCAGAAGACCTGTTTGCCTCAGCTGCTTTCTGACCCTGAACAAGCTTTCAGCAATCTGAGTATTGTAACATCACTTGCAGAAGGGGTTGCAGATTTTCCGACGGTAATAAATTCATCATCATCATCGTAATCAGAATCGGATCTAAGCATCATCATTTATCGGATCTAAGCAATGCAGGCGAAGATGATCGACTGATCTGCCCATGCATGCCATGATGACAAGGCCTTTCATCATCAGCATTACCAGACAGTGGCTCAGACTGCTTGCAGTATACGAGTACAGATGGCGCCACTGATCTCTTGCGATTAGACATACCAACATTGTGACAATGCCTCATTGATCATTCGTGACTTAGAACCCCCAGCGGGTCCTTGCCTAGATCTAGATCTTATCGATAAGATCTAGATCTTATCTAGAGCATCGAGCGAATCATGCATCCCCGACCAGCTGACCAACTGAACATCATCACAGCATTATGTACTTTACCGGCCAGTTCAATACAGGAGGCACTGTGGATTCGAATCGTCAGAATCCATGAACAAACCATTATCATAAGCATCACACGCAATAAAAGGAAAGCCAAAAACTTCATCCTGATCAGCTGAAGAAACCCCAGACTTTGGAATATCAGTCAATTGGTCAAGATAGTCAAGAGTGTATGTACGAGGATGACGTAAACAGCAGAAGATATGTCGTGGACACAAAGGACACAATGATGGTCACTTGCTGTCAGGAACACAGGAGAGTACACATATCCATTCCTAGTATCACTTTGTTGAAGGGTCGAGACATAGCATAGGATGATCTTGTAACAGCTCTTGAAGCATGTCATACCGCATTCAAGGTCTAGTCGTCCTCACATTCCATGGCAGATGCCGTAGTCCTATCCCCAGCAGCTGCACCTGCAACTGCAATGCCTTGATCACCTGCTACTGCACCTGCCCCGTTCAGAGCATTGCCGAAGTCCACAGCAGTCACACCCATAGCTGCACGCAGGGCCGGGTTGGCCTTGTGCCGCTTCGCTGCAGGCTGCTCGTCTTGCACGCCGCCAGAGACGTTCGGAGCAGCTGCTAGTGCTCCTGCATCAAGACCTAGATCTGCTTTCAAAGTTGACAGTGTCTGCTGCAAAGCCTTCAGAGGATCAACCTCTTCTGCAGCTGATGCCTGCTCGAGTGGACGCTGGCCTACATGCTCATCACGCTGTGGGTGCTCTCGGGCAGCTGCTGCAGCTGCTGTCACAGCTGCCAGAAACCGCGCTACAGGAACCTGCTGCTGTTCTTGCTGCTGTGCAAGATTGAGCAAGGCACTCAGGGGTTGCCCATGAGCCCTGTCTCCGAGCAACTGCTGCAGCACTTGCTGCTGCTGTTGCTGATACTGTGCCTGTGCTGCTGCTGAGAGGTGGGCTAGTAGCTGGCCAGCCACTTGAGTGCCGCCTGCTGCAGGTGTCGCTTCAGCAGAGACCCCCAATTGGGCAGCAAGCAGCTGAGCTATTTCTCCAGCATTGACACCACCAGGTGCAGCGGCAGCAGCAACAGGTCTCTGTTCAGCAACCATGGCAGGAGCTGCCGACACATTGGGTATGTGTGCTAGCTGGCTGAGCAGGGCAAGCTGTTCAGGAAAACCGGCTGTAGCTGCACCTGCAGCTGCTGGCGCCGTTGGTGCTACTGCTGCTGCCTGAGATGCTGCATTCCCAAGCAGTGACATGACTGGCCTCAGGCTGTTGGGAGCAACTGCCTGCAGCTGTGACAGCAATGCGTGGGCAAGGACACTCTGCTGCTGCCCAGTATGCGTATGGAAGAGACCACTGACGGAACCCTCTGCTGCTGCTGCAGAGGCCACTGGTTGCTGCTGGTGTGCCATTTGCAAGACACTAAGCAGTGCTGATGGATGTCCAGAGACAGCTGACAGTCCTGCAGAGGATGCCACTGCTGCTGCCGAGTTTGCAGCACCTGCATCATGAACAGTATCGAACTACATGAGCAACATGCAGGAGCCTGATCTGTCATATGCTCAAAGTGCACAATGCACCTTTTTGCCATCATAACCTGCTCACATATCATACACTCACGTGACTGGCAATCATGGTAAACTACACACTACACTCATACTTCTCGTGCATGCTTCACACATGCAACAGAAGGCATGCTGTGCCATGCTGTGCTCTGCAGTGTGGCTGTGTGACATGTGCTGTGGCTGGCCCTGCTGCCAGCAAAACTACGTCTAGCCCCAGTGTACCTGATTCAGCAGACCCCTGAGTAGACAGCAGACGTCCCTCCTGCAGCAGTGCCAAAAGAGCAGCAGCAGATGGACCAGCACTCAGCTGCCCACCACCTGCTGCATCGGATGCTGCTGCCGGTGCACTGGACCCAGGCAGCTGCTGCCAGCCATGACCGTGAGCATTAGCAGCATCCTGTGCTGCTGCCACTGCTGCCATCATGAGCCTGCTGGCATCATTCATCTGATAATCTCCAGCAACCCCCGCACCATGCAGCAGCTGCTGCTGCTGGTGTGAGGTCACTAGCTCTCCCATCGCCATGCTGTTGGCTCTGCTCCTGCCCCTGCCGCCCTTGCTCACTGCCGCTGCCGTTGCTACCCCAGCAGGCAACAAGCTGTCTAGGTCTAACTTGCGTCTGTTGTTGGAGTAGTACGACTTGACCTGTATTGCTGTTTTCGAGGGTATCAGCTGAGCCAGGCGGGACCAGTTCTTGCCCTCTTGGCTGAAGTGATGCAGGAAAAGCTCTCGCTCAGCATCAGACCAAGCAGATCCGCCACGCCGGGCCCCAGCACCAGCACCAGCAGCAGCAAACCCACCAGCAGCTGCAGTGCTGGTGTCACCGTAATCTGCCTGCTCATTGGCCCCATCTATGTATTCAGCAGCAGCAGCAGCAGCAGGAGCATTGTGCGGCATATGGTCCAGTGCAGTGACAGACCCACTGTGCTGCATACGGAACCCATCCACTCCTGCTGCTGCTGTGGTTGCACCTGTGGCCATGAACCCTGCATACTGCTGCTGCAAAGCTGCTGCTACTGCCGCAGGATCACCAGGCATGTAACCTTGCATTGCTGCAGCAGCTGCTGCGTAGTCCACAACCTCTTCCTCGTCCTCAGCAGCTGGAGCAGCAGCAGCAGCCCCACGAAGTACCCGGCGCTCAGCGAGACATCGTTCAGCTATGTCCTCCAGGTCCAAGCGCTTCTTCTGCCTGCCATAAAACCACTTCACGTAGCTGACACTTTTAGGATAGCCTGCTGCAGTGACATAGTTGCTGATTGCTGTCATGTTCCTACCATACTGCATCACCGCCTGCACAAACACATCATCAGGTATGCCACCTGCTGTGAAGTCACTGCTGCCGCCGTCCTCATTGCTCAACCTGCGCGCTCCTAGCCCAGCCACTGGCACAGCAAGGGTGGCAGGATCAGCATGTGGATTGTAATCTGCATCGTCATCATCATCTTCTACTGCCGCAGCTGAGCCAGCAGTAACAGCAGCAGCTGCGCCGCGGGCCCTCCCCCTACCACCCTTCCTGCTTCCTCTGCCACCCCTGCCAGCCCTACTGCTGGTCCCTACTGCAGCAACACTGAAGGCAGTATAGTCCCATGACATAGCAGCACGATCAGCAGCAGCAGCTGTCCAGGTGGTGGCTGCTGCTGCTGCTGCTGCTTCTCGTTCTCTGATTTCCCTCTCTCGTTCTCTGTTCTCCCTGCGCTGCTCACGCTGTTCTGCTGCTTCCCGCATTGAATTCATGGCCATGGGTCTCATGCTGGCTGCCCACAAGCGCTTGGTTTCTGCAGTCTGCCGTCGCTTCTTCAGTTGCTGCTTGCGTCTGACATGTGCAAACTCATCCAGCTTCTGATGCTTGTAGAAGAACACAACACACTCAGCTGGCGTCCTGTTCTCCAGATAGTTGGAGATCTTTCTGAAGTCTTTGGGAAACTGCAGGAATCTTTCCATGAAGATCTTCTTCTCTTCTTCGGACCAATCCAATCCCATCTTGTCTTCCTGCTGCTCTCTTGCAGGATCCTCGACCAGCGAATTGTTGCTGGCAAAGCCCTGCCAGCGTCGCTGCCAAGGGTCCTGCATCTGCTGTGGCAGCAGAGACATGTGCTTGAGATCCTCTACAGCTCTGAAGACCTGCATCAGCCGCTCCTCATCGTACACAGACTTGATGACGTCAGGTTGATAAGGAGCATAGCTAGCAGCAGCACCAGCAGCAGCACGGGTGCTTCTGCCACCACCCAGGTTGCCACTCGGCTGCCGTCCCTGACCCCAGGCACTGCCAGCAACAGGTGCCGCCGCTGCTGCAGCAGCTGCAGCCGCCGCTGTTGCTGCCTCTTGTTCAGCTTTGAGGTACGCCTGGAACTGCCCCATGCACTGCTTGTAGCGATCAGACTGCTTGATGTGTTTGAAATTGAGGAGAACTCTTCGCTGTGCTAGGAAGCGAGCTACTGCTCCTCCATTCTCCTCCCTCTGTTCCATTAGCTGCTGCCAGATATCCTCCAGGTCCTGTACGGTGTCATAGCGCTTCTCTAGGGGCTGAGCAGCTGACAGCTTTGCCTGTGCCTCCTGGTGCAGCTCCTCTGGCAGCAGCTTGACAAGGTCAGTGCGAGCTGTGCTGGCTATCTGCTTGTTCTGCTGCAGCACTGCTTGCTGCCTGCTAGCAACAGCGTGTGGCAGGTTCCACAGGTACTCTTGCAACCGGCTGCTGCCGAAGGCTGATGCCCTGTAAGCACCAGCATGATGGCCTGGCCCGTGGAGCTGTACAGCGCCCTCAACTTCACCTACATCTGTAGCCACTGGCTGTAGGCATTCATCAGCGGATTCTGTGGCTGCCATCAAGGGAGGCTCCAGACACTCAAGCTGACGCATTGCCGATGAGCCATCCTCATCAGCAGTGCTGGCTGTCGCTGCTTGATGTTCCAGAATCTGCTGCTGACGTTGCTGTGGAACCTGCTGCTCTCTTTGCTGCTGCAGCAACTCCAATTGTTCTTGCTCCAATTGCTGCTGCTCCTGCAAAGCTGCTGCCAGCTGCTGCTTTGCTGCTGGCCACAGATCCCTTGCAGAGATCTGTGCCAACTCCTGGTCCAGCAAAGCAAGCTGTGTGGTCAGCGCATCTGTTGAGGTGTTCAGCTCATCTAACTGCTGTTCTAGCTGTCCTGTCTCATCCTCTAGCTGCTGCAGTGCTCTGGTGATCTCTGCCTTACTGGGCTGACCAGGGACACCCTCTGGCTGTACATCAGCAACCTGCTCCCCTTGATCGGGCTGCTGCTGCTGCTGTTGCTGCTGTTGTTGTTCACCATCAGCCATCTGCTGCTCTGACATGCCAGCTGGCAAGTTGGTTGCTGCTTCTGCTTCATCGGCTGCACCAGGACACACAACCTGTTCATCACACTCCATACTGCTGGCTGTCTCACACACCAAACCAGATGCTGCTGTGATGACCTCGGCCTCAGTCTGCTGTTGTGCTACTCTTGTATCACTGGCTGGTACGCTGACAGCTGCTGCTGCTGCTGTATCATCTGCAGCAACAGCAGCAGCACTGCCACCACCCCTACCAGCCCGTGCCAGACTTACACCAAAGCCAAGTCGGCGCCGCTTTGGAGCAGGTCCATCTTCCAATGGTGCAGCAGCAGCAGCACCTATCTGAACCTCTGCATCATGAGATGGCTGCTGCATGCTGCCGCCTACCTGCACAGCTGGCAAGGTATGCAGCTGCTGTTCATGAGCACCTGCATCTGTTGGGTCAAATTGCACACCTGTTGCAAACTCGCCTCCATGGGCCGTAGCTGCATGTACCGCACCATCACCTGCAGCATCCTGAACAACCATATCAGCAGCTGCACCAGCTTCAGCAATGCTGTCAACCTCCATCTGCTGCTCAGCATCTGTGAGGTCATGCAGCGACTGCAAACTGTGCGGAGCTGCTGCAGCTGCATCAACATCATGGCCAGATGCAGACAGCCCAGCGCCACTGACGACAGCAGAACTTCCATGTACAGCGTCAGCATCAGCAGCAAATTTCACTTTGCTAAGCTGCGCTCCAGAAGCAGCATCCATGCTGGTCTGCTCCAATGGCCATTCTGCTGCTGGAGAGCTGACCACAGCGGGTGTGTTTCTACCAGCACCCGCCTCTTCGTGTGGAGGCGAATACAGGTGATCATCACTGCCTGCTGACACCTCATGGTTTGACATTGGTGAGCCAACTGCCTCATGCTGAGGTTGGGCAGCAGCAAGATCATTGTCGGACTCCTGCTGCTGTTGCTGCTGCTGCTGGCCTCTGTCGGCGTGGTCTAATGGCTCCTCTGATGGTGGCACCTCCCCAGCTTCAATGTCTTCAGACTCAGTGTGCTGCTGACGAACACGGACAAGTGACAACTGGAACCGCTGCTCCTCCTGAGGCTTGATTAGTGCAGCAGCAAGCTGGTCTTTGGCACCAACCTCCTGTTGATGCTCAGCTGCATGTTGCACACTCCTGCTCCTGCTGCCATGGCGTGCACGTGACCTGCTGCTGCTACTGCTGCGCTCCTTGTCCCGGCCATGGTCGCCCCTTCGCTGCTCCCTGCTGCTGCTGGGACGCTGAACGTCACCAACCTGAGCCTGGCTGCGCTCTGGCCCTGCAGCAGCAGATGATATTGGCTGAGTACTGCTTGTCTGAATCAGACCAACCATGCCTTCAGCAGCATCTGCAGCCACAATCCCATCACGGTCTCTGCTGTTCTGCCGGTCCTTACCTGTTACACCTCTGTCCCTGCCAGACCGCTGCCGACCACTGCTGCCACCTTCTCGTCCTTCCCTGTCTGCAGAGCGCCTGCCACTGCTGCCTTCACGTCCTTCCCTGTCACTCCACATGTCACTGCTGCCGCTCATGGGTCCCTGCTGACCATGACGCATGCTGCTGCTGGACCGCTGTGCATCACCCCGCTTGTGCCCATGGTTGGCATCTCTGCTGTCCCTGTAACCTGATGTTCTGTCGCCCTTACCACTTCTGCTATTACCATTGCCGGTATACTCCTTGCTACCTCTTGGCCCAAACTCCTTGTCTGCTGAACCTTTGCTGGAGTTGCCCCTGAACTTATCTACTGAAGCATATCTGCCGTCCCTGACATCTGTACCTGCCAGCGCTGCTGCTGCCGAACTTCTGACAGAGCCATGTGCATCGCCAGCCACACGCTCCATGTGATCTGGACTGGTGAAGCCACCAGAGTTGCTCCAGTCCCGCTCACCCCTGCCTGGCTCACCCCGCCCTGAAAGTGCTGGTTGTGAGTCCCTGGCTCCTGGCCGACTGCTCCAAGCGGGCACACCTCTGTCAGATTCTCTGCCAGGAAAGGCTGCTGCTGTATTGCCGCGTGATTGAGCTGAGCTGCCGCGGTCACCTCCAGCCCCAGAACTGCCAGGCCTCCTGCTTCTGTCCCTCTCCCTGTCACGCTGCTCACGGTCTCTGCCAAAAACATCCCCTGCTTTGTCAGCATCCCAGTCTCTGCTGTAGCTGTCCTGCGGTGATGGCACTCTGCCAGCAAACCCAATGTCCCTGCCGCCTACAGCTGCTGCGTCCCTGCTGCCTCTGTTGTGCTGCCAGGCATCAGGACCCTGCAGTGGCAGACGATTGATCAACTAGTATGCCCCATTTAACGAGAGACAAAACTTCTGACCTTCTCCTGAGTGCGACTGTGCAGACAGCCAACATTCAACTCATGCTATTGGGCCACATGACCTGCACCCATACTTGCACCCATGTTTGTTCAAGGACTTGGATGATCAAGAACAGCTACTGCAGGTGCCAGCCAGTGCTCACCAGAGATCCAGGTGGGGGTGGCCGCTGCCAATCACTGCCTCCAGGTGGATACATCCCTGCACATC
>JARWLF010000362.1:0-17533 GCA_029853055.1 Scenedesmus sp. KT-U
GACGGGTCTGCTTCTTCTTCGCGGTGTAGGCCAGAGAGTCGAAGGTCGTCTGCTTCATGGGATGACTGTCATGCGGGTGATGCACAAATTCTACCAGCCTGGCTGGGATAGATCAGAGGTTCCCTAAGTGGCCCGGCGGAAACATCGGTTTTGAGCTACCCGCCGACATCGATATGTCTCGGCGGGCGCTTTTTCTGGAGGCGACTAGGCTGTGGAGCGCTGCGGCAGGAGTGGAGTTCTTTGAGACCTCGGTAGGCAACAGAGTTAGGGTTGAAACCAATACCCCAAGTTCCGCACTTCGCCGACCCGAATCGGCCAATGTCCGGCCAAGCACGCGTGTCGAATCAACGACTTGCGGAGCCTCTACGCCAGAAAAAGCGAAACCTCTGTAGTGTCACGTTTTACCCGCCTAAGCCCTTCAAATAGCGGCGCAGCTGTTGTAGCGTGGTCACATGTATACGCGCCTCACGCGTTCCGGCGGACGCACCTACCTGCAGATCGTGGAGTCCTTCCGTCAGGACGGCTCGGTGCGGCAGCGGGTGGTCGCCAATCTCGGCCGGCTGGATCAGCTGCAGGACAAGGACCTTGATCCGCTGATCAACGGCTTGAACCGGGCGCTTGGTCGGTCAGCGGAGCCGGCACCCAAAGTCGAGTACGACAGTGCCTTGGCCTATGGCGATCTGTTCGCCCTGCATCAGCTGTGGAGTGAGCTTGGGCTGGCCGACGCTCTTCGACGTGCGCTTCGCTCCTCGCGCCGGGCCTTCGATGCCGAGGCGCTGGTGCGCACGATGGTGTTCAACCGGCTGTGCGCGCCAGATTCCAAACTCGGCTGCTTGGAGTGGCTCGACTCCGTGGCGATGCCGGGCGTTTCCGACAAGCCCAGCCACGACCATCTGCTGCGCTGCATGGATGCGCTGGCCGAGCAGTCCGAGGCGGTCGAGGATCGCGTGGCCGAGCTGCTGCGGCCCATGCTGGATCAGCAGCTGTCGGTGGTTTTCTACGACCTCACGACGGTGCGCATTCACGGCGAGGGTGAGGTGCAGAATGATCTGCGCCGTTTCGGCATGAACAAGGAGACCGGCGGTATCGCGCGGCAGTTTGTGCTGGGCGTGGTGCAGTCGGCTGAGGGCCTGCCGCTGATGCACGTGGTGCATCCGGGCAATGTCGCCGAGACCAAGACCCTGCAGTCGATGCTGGAAAAGGTGCTGAAGCGCTTCGATGTGCAGCGGGTGATTCTGGTCGCGGATCGCGGGCTGCTCAGCCTCGACAACGTGGCCGAGATCAAGCGCATCGCCGATGAGGCTTCCCGTCGGCTGGAGTTTATTCTGGCGGTTCCAGCGCGCCGCTATATCGAGCTGGGCGGCACCCTGCAGGGTCTGAAGTTCAAGGACGGCTTGGCCGAAGGGCAGTTCGCTGAGCACCGCCTGGTGGTGGCGCAGGATCCGATGCGTGCGGCTGAGCAAGGTGCGCGTCGTAAGGAGCGGATTGCCGAGCTTGAGGCCTTTGCGACGAAGCTGGTGTCAAAGCTCGATGCCCAAGATGCCGGTCGAACCGAACGCGGCCGGCGTGCCAGCGATCGCGGTGCCTACAGCCGCTTCCATCAGGCCGTTCGCGAGGCCGAACTCAGTCGCTTCTTCAAGATCGACCTGAACGCCGACCGTTTCAGCTATGAACTGAATGAAGAGGCGATCACGCATGCCGAGTTGTTCGACGGCAAGCTCGTCCTGCTGACCAGCGTGGCCGACTTCTCCGCGCAGCAGATCGTCGAGCGCTACAAGGCGCTGGCCGATATTGAGCGGGGCTTTCGCGTGCTGAAGAGCGACATCGAGATCGCGCCTGTCTACCACCGTCTGCCCGAGCGCATTCGTGCGCATGGGCTGATCTGCTTTCTGGCGCTGCTGCTGCATCGCGTGATGCGCCAACGCTTGAAGGCCAGCGGCAGTCCGCACAGCCCAAGCACTGCGCTGGAGCTGCTGCGCCGCATCCAGCAGCACCGCGCCACCATCGGCAAGCACAGCTACACGGGCGTGAGCAGGACCACGCCGGAGCAGCTCAGCCTGTTCGAGGCCCTCGATCTCCGGGCGCCGTAACGCTGTAGTGGCATTTTTGAGAAGCCCGGCTCAGGGAAATCAATCACTTGCGAGATTAGGTGCGGAACTTGGGCAATACGGATTCGTGCAGTAGTTTTGTCGGGCTCGTTGGTGGCGCGCAAAGTCTTCGACTTGGGCCAAGCTGCTGGACATTGGGCGTCGTCTTGCATGAGCTGGGGCACGCTCTCGGGCTCGTGCATGAGCACCAGCGACCGGACCGTTCTGATTCTGTCGACCTCATAATCGAGAGTGATGGCGATGGAACTGCCGCCTGCAATAATCTCATCTCTGTAAACTGGGGCATATGGCCTGGTCAAGCGCCTCTGACGAGCTACGACTTCGCATCTGTAATGCACTATCCCTCATTGGGAGTGCTTAGTTCCGATGGATGCCCCCAGGGCGTGCGTGTTCGGATCAACGCGCTCGGCGCACAGCCTCCAGGTTTGCCTCCCGGGTCTGAGGGCGCGTGCACCTCCCCGTTCTTTTGTAACATGATCATGGGGAGTCGTACGGGGATCTCGCAAAGAGATGCTTGGGGCATGGCCCAGAGGTATGGGTATCGAGTTCGCACGGAGATTAGTGGCGGAGGATCTGGTTCCGTCCTTGTGAATGGCGCAATCGAAAGCTGCGGAGTGGACTGCTGGCTTGCTTCTCCGCTATCTATCTTACGCGTTTCCGCGGTGCCTGACGTTGGATCCGTGGCTGTGTTCAGTGGCGCGTGCGCAGGCCTCGAATGCGAGTTCTTTCCCTCGGCAAACTCAACCGTGCATGTCACGTTCTTGAGTGTAGCCAAGGGCATCGCTGCTTCCCAAGCGGTAGTGGCTTTCTATTTGGCGGAGCCGGAGATTCTTTTCGCCAATGGATTTGAATAGATGTTCGTTTGTGGTGTTCTCGCGCTCGCCTGCTCGAAGCGCAAGAGCAGGAGGTTTCGCGTTTATTCCTAAGGTCGGCAGTGAGGTCAAGATTTGTGGTCCCAAGAGTCCCGCCAGTCTTGTATCTGCGAGCATGTTGTGGTGCCTTTTGATTTGATGGCGCGGTAGCTGCACGCTTTGCCAAGCTCGCGCTGACCTTTCTTTTAGGTGTTGTCTCGCTGTTCTACCGAACGTTGATTTCCAAGTTCGCTCACTCATTTCTCGTCGGCCGCGTCTGGCCTCCACAAGCCACCCAAGTTGAGGATTGACAGGAGCTTGGAGGTCATCTTCCAGACGTCTCCGGCGCGGGTTTCGGGGCCTCGCAAAGGCCTGAACGGTGCACGGAAGAGGTTAACTTGGGTGGATTGCTGGTCTCCCCACCCCCCCGCCCGCTAAGCTCCCGCCCCGATGGAACTCTACGACGCCACGGCCGCTGCGCTGTCTGCGCAGGGCCCGCTGGCGCGGGCCTGGCCGGAGTTTCGTGCGCGTGGGGCGCAGCAGCGGCTGGCCGAGGCAGTGGCTGCGGCCATGCTGGAGCGCGGGGAGCTGGTGGCCGAGGCCGGCACGGGCACGGGCAAGACCTACGCCTATCTGGTGCCGGCGCTGCTGTCCGGGCTGCGGGTGATCGTGTCCACCGGCACCCGCGCGCTGCAGGATCAGCTCTACCACCGCGACCTGCCGCGCCTGCGCGAGGCGCTGGGGGTGGGCCTGAAGACGGCCCTGCTCAAGGGCCGCAGCAACTACGTGTGCTGGTACCGGATGGAGCGCGCGCGCGGTGACCGCGCCTTCTCCGTGCGCCAGCAGGCGGCCTTGCTGGCGCGGGTCTGGCAGTTTGCCGGCGCCAGCGACGACGGCGACATCGCCGGCATCGACTTCGTGCCCGAAGACTCCGCGCTGTGGCCGCAGATCACCTCCACGCCGGACAACTGCCTGGGCAGCGAGTGCCCCTTCCATGCCGAGTGCTTCGTGGTGAAGGCGCGTGCGCGTGCACAGGCTGCCGACCTGGTGGTGGTCAACCACCACCTGCTGTTTGCGGACCTCGCACTCAAGCGCGAGGGTTTCGGCGAGATCCTGCCTGGCGCGCACGCCTTCGTGATCGACGAGGCCCACCAGCTGCCGGAGCTGGCCACGCGCTTCTTCGGCCAGGGCCTGAGCGCGCGCCAGCTGCAGGACCTCGGCCGCGATGTGCTGGCCGAAGCGCTGTCGGCCAGCGGCGCGCTGGGGGCGCTGCAGCCGGCGGCCGATGCGCTGGAGCGCTGCGTGCGCGAGCTGCGCCTGGCTTGGGATCCGCTGCCGGCGCGCGGGCCGCTGGAGCTGGCCCTGCGCCACGATCCCTGCGCCGACAGCCTGGAGGCGCTTGAGGCGGCGCTGCAGGCGCTGGTCGAGGCCCTGGAGGGCCAGGCCGAGCGCAGTCCGGGGCTGGAGGCGTGTCTGGCCCGCGCGCAGGCCCTGCGACAGAAGCTCGACGCCCTGCATCCGCGCGGCGAGGATGCGGTGCCCTGCGTGCGCTGGTACGAGCTGGCGCCGCGCGGCTTCAGCCTGCAGCTCACCCCGCTGGACGTGGCCGGGCCGCTGACGGAGTTCCGCGCCAAGGCGCATGCGGCGTGGATCTTCACCTCCGCCACGCTGGCGGTGGGCGGCAGCTTCAGCCACTTTGCCGGCCAGCTCGGCCTGGTCGAGCCGCGCACCGTGCTGGAGCCCAGCCCCTTCGACTATCCCAGGCAGGCGCTGGCCTGGCTGCCGCCGGGGCTGCCGGATCCGGCCGAGCGCGGCTACGTGGCAGCCCTGCTGCGGGCCGCGCTGCCGGCGCTTGAGGCCTCCCGCGGCCGCGCTTTCCTGCTGTTCACCAGCCACCGGGCCCTGCGCGAGGCGGCGGAGTGGCTGCAGGCGAACACGGCGTTTCCGCTGTTCGTGCAGGGCAGCCAGCCGCGGCATCGGCTGCTGCAGGCCTTCCGCGACTCCGGCAACGGCCTGCTGCTGGGCGCGGCCAGCTTCTGGGAGGGCGTGGACGTGGCCGGCGATGCGCTGTCGCTGGTGCTGATCGACAAGCTGCCTTTCGCGGCGCCCGACGATCCGGTGCTGGAGGCGCGGCTGGAGCACATCCGTCGCGGCGGCGGCAATCCCTTCCGCGACTGGCAGCTGCCGACCGCGGTGATCGCCTTCAAGCAGGGCGTGGGCCGACTGATCCGCAGCGAGTCCGACCGCGGCGTGCTGGTGCTCTGCGATCCGCGCCTGACCGGCAAGGGCTATGGGCGCAGCTTCCTCGGCAGCCTGCCGCCGATGCCGCGCACGCA
Source organism: Scenedesmus sp. KT-U (assembly GCA_029853055.1). Lineage (NCBI taxonomy): Eukaryota > Viridiplantae > Chlorophyta > Chlorophyceae > Sphaeropleales > Scenedesmaceae > Scenedesmus > Scenedesmus sp. KT-U. The sequence goes on from JARWLF010000362.1 coordinate 5,296, forward strand.
TGCGCTGGAAGAAGTGCAGGCCTTCTTCGCCGCGCTGCCTGCGCCGGTGAAGGAAACGGAAGCGGGCGCGCCGCTGATCCGGAGTTTCGATATCGACGAACCGGATCCGGCCTGACTCGGCCCCGCGATAGGCGGGTCAGGCCGCACGGTCGGGGTGCGCGACCGTGGCAGGGCGCACAGTCAGGAGGGCGCGGGCTGGACAGACCAGGCCTCGCACGTAGACTGGTCGGCTTCCCGAACCGCCCCCGGACCATGAACCTCCTAGCCATCGAGACCGCCACCGAAGCCTGCAGCGTCGCCCTGCTGCAGGGCGAGGCCGTGCTCGAGCGCTTCGAGGTGGCGCCGCGCCGGCATGCCGAGCTGGTGCTGCCCTGGTGCGAGGCGCTGCTGGCCGAAGCGGGATTGGCGCGTGGCCAGCTGGATGCGATCGCAGTGGGTATCGGGCCCGGTGCCTTCACCGGCGTGCGCCTGGCGGTGGCGATGGGGCACGGCCTGGCGCTGGCGCTGGAGCGCCCGCTGATCGGCATCAGCAGCCTGCAGGTGCTGGCGGCCGGCGCCCGCGGCGCGCAGCCGGGTGATGGCGTGTTCGCCTGCATCGACGCGCGCATGGGCGAGGTCTACGCCGCCGAGTTCCGGGTGCATCGCGACGGCCTGCCCGAGCCCGTGGGCGAACCGCAGCTGGCGGCGCCTGCGCAGGCGCGCCTGCCGGATGACCACTATGGCTGGGCGCGCGGCAGTGGGCTGGCGGCCGGCGCCGGTGATATCGGCCATCGCCTGCAGGCGCTGGGCTGGCGGCTGGAGCCCGGAGCACTTCCGGCGGCCGCCGATCTGGCCCGCCTGGCGGCGCGCGCCCATGCCCGCGGCGAGTATCCGACGCTGCCGGAAGCGGTGCAGCCGCTCTACCTGCGCGACAAGGTGGCGCAGACCATCGCCGAGCGCGCGGCGGGCTGAAGCCCCGGCGCAGGGCTTGCATCGCCCGTGGCGACCTCCCCCCACGGTTCCGCCCATGCCCCCTTCCGACGCTGGCGCCGGCGTTGATCCGCGCCCCCTGGTCGACCTTCTGGGCCTGCAGCCGCAGGCCGCGCAGGCGCTTGGCCGTGCCATCGAGGCCGCCGGTGGCCGGGCCCGCAGCCTGCTGCGAGCCGATGCCTGGCCCGAGGCGCTGGCGCAGGGCGTGCCACGGGCCCTGCTGGTGCCGGCAGCGCTGTGCGCCAGCGCGTCGGCGGTGCTTGAGAAGCTGGTGTTGGGCGACCCGCGACTGTGCAGCACCCAGCTGGTGGCGATTGGCGACGGCGGCCAGCGCCTGGCCGCGCAGCTTTCCGGGGCCGACCTCTACCTGGAGGCCGGGCGCGCCGGACCGGCCCTGCTGGATGAGCTGGGGCAGCGCCTGATCGGCTGGCTGGACGCACTGGACATGCGAGCGTTCCGCGTGTTGCTGGTGGACGACGATGCCGAGGGCCGGCTCTATGCCGGCAGCATCCTGCGGCGTGCCGGGTTCGAGCTCGAAGAGTGCGCCCAGCCCGAGCACGCCGTGGAGCGGGCGCTTGCCCTGCGGCCGGACCTGGTGCTGCTGGATCTCTACATGCCGGGCCTTGACGGGCTGGCGGTGATCGCACGGCTGCGGGCCAGCGAGGAACTGGCGCGGGTCCCCATCGTGATGCTGACCGGCGAGGAGCGGCCGGCCGCGCGCTTCAATGCCCTGCGCATGGGGGCCGACGATTACCTGGTCAAACCGGTGCGGCCGCAGGCCCTGGTCGCCAGCCTGCGCAGTCGCATCAAGCGCGAGCGCGCCGCCCGCCAGGCCCGGGTGCCGGGGGCAGGGCAGGGGCCGCGCATGCGCCGCGGAGATTTCCTGCAGGAGCTGGCACGGCGGGTGGGCGCCGAGGGCGAGGACTGGCAGGTGCTGATGGCGCTGCGCGTGGACGCCGCGCAGCGACTGCGCGAGCAGCTGGGCCTGCCCGGCGTGCACGCGCTGGAACGCAGCCTCGCGGCTCGCCTGCGCACGCGCCTGGGCCCGCACGATCGTTACTCGTTGTGGGAGGAGCTGGGCTTCGGGCTGCTGGTGGTGCGCGACAGCGCCGAAGCCGTGCGCGCGCTGGCCGAGGATCTGCTGGAGGAGGTGCGCGGCTCTGCCCTGGAGCTGGGGGGTGGCAGCCAGGCCGTGCGGCTGTCGATCGGCATGGCCCTGCCGCCGCGCGAACCTGCGGCGGGGGCTGCCGCGGACGCTTGGATCGCCGGCGCCTTCGCCGCGGTCAGCGTGGCGACGCGACTCGGTGGCGACCGCGCCGAGGGCGTGCTGTCGCGCGATCCCGATGCGCTGCCGCCGGAGCGGGCGATGGTGATCCACGCCGCTCTGGCCGACCTCGCCCGTGGCGGCGAGCTGCGCTGCGAGTACCAGCCCCTGCTGCGCCTGAACGGCGAGCAGCCGCACTATGCGCTGATCGCCAAGCTGCGCGACCTGCGGGCGCCGCTGAAGGGCTATCCGCGCCGCGAATACCTCGCGCTGGCGCGCGAGCAGGGCCAGCTGGCCACGCTGGAGCGCATGGCGCTGTTCCAGGCCTTCGAGACCTTCGAGGAAATGCGCGAGCGCGGCCACCCGCCGAGCCTGCTGGCGCCGCTCGACCTCGCCAGCACCGACGCACGCCAGCTGGCCTGGCTGGAACGCGAGCTGAAGCGTCGCGCTGGCCTGGCGGATGCGCTGCGCCTGGAGCTGGAGGCCGAGGACCTGCTCGACCCGACCCACGCCGAAACCGTCAAGCAGCTGCAGGCGCTGGGCTGCAGCCTGGCTGCCTGCAGCCGCAAACCCGGCCTGAAATTGCTGCAATCGCTGGCGGCCGCGCCGCTGCGACTGCTGCGGCTGCCGCATGCGCTGCTCGCCCACTCGGCGCAGGAGACCCTGGCCGAAGCCATCCGTGGCTGGCACGCGCTGGGTCGCGAACTGCTGGTGGACGAAGTGGCGAGCGTGGCCGAGGTTGGCGATCTGTGGAACCTCGGCATCGACTACCTGCAGGGCGAGGCGCTGGCCGCGGCAGCGCCGCGACCGGACTACGAGGGCGAACTCGACTGATCCGCGGCGGGCCTATTGCGCCCGCAGCGCCTCGATGGGATCGAACTGGGCGGCCTTGCGCGCCGGGTAGTAGCCGAAGAACAGGCCCGTGGCCACGGCGAAGCCGGTAGCCAGCGCGATCACCTGCATGTTCAGCTCGACCGGCAGTGCGCCGACCCGGCCGGCTACCAGCGCCCCTGCAATGCCGATGGCGATGCCGATCACGCCGCCACCGAGCGAGATCATCATCGCCTCGGCCAGGAACTGGCGCTGGATCTCCTTGGGTCCCGCGCCCACCGCCATCCGCAGGCCGATTTCGCGGATCCGCTCGGTCACCGAGACCAGCATGATGTTCATGATGCCGATGCCGCCGACGATCAGCGAAATGCCGGCTACCGCGCCCAGCAGCACCGACATCACGCGGGTGGTCTCGTTGCGCGCGCTGACCAGCTGGGTGAGGTTGCGCACCATGAAATCGTCGTCGCCGCCGGGCGGGATGCGATGGGTCTCGCGCAGCACCTCGTTGAGCTGGGCTTCCACGCGTGGCATCGCGGCCGCGCTGGCGGCGCCGACGGTGATCTGCATCAGCGCGCCGGGCGGCAGCTGCAGCTGGCCCATCAGGCGCCGGCGCGCGGTTTCCAGCGGCACGAAGATGGCGTCGTCCTGGTCATTGCCCCAGCCGCCCTGGCCCTTGGGGGCGGCCACGCCGACCACGGTGAAGGGCACGCGGCCCACGCGGATCGTGGCGCCTAGCGGATCACTCTCGCCGAACAGCTTGTCGCGCACGGTCTGGCCGAGCACCACGATGGTGTCAGTGCCCTCGAACTGGGCGAATTCGCTGCTGTCGCCGATGGCCAGGGTCCAGTCCTGGATGGTGAAGAAATCGGGCTGTACGCCCTGCCAGCGCGTGCTCCAGTTCTGCTCGGCGTTGATCACCTGCGAGCTGCCGCTGACGATGCCGCTGAGGTAGCGGGCCTCGGGCACGCGCTCACGGATCGCTTCGAGGTCGCTGGTGCGCAGTGAGAACACCGAGCTGGAGGACATGCTCACGCCGGTGCGCCGCCCCCAGTTGGGCATCACGTCGATGCGGTTGGAGCCCAGCCGCGAGAGGGTTTCGTCGAGCTGGGCCTGGGTGCCCTGGCCGACCGAGACCATCACGATCACCGCGGCGATGCCGATGATCACGCCGAGCGCGGTGAGCGTGCTGCGCAGCCAGTTGCCGCGCAGCGCGAATGCTGCCATGCCGAGGATGTCGATGAAGCGGACGCGGCCGGGAACGACCAGGCCGGGTGGGGGATTGGGGCTCATGCGGCCTCCTTGAGTTCGCCGTCGTGCATGGACAGGACGCGGTCGGCGCGGGCGGCGACCTCGGGGTCGTGGGTGATCAGCACGATGGTATGCCCACCGGACTGCAGGCGCTTGAACAGCTTCAGGATTTCCTCGCCGGTGCGCGAGTCGAGTGCACCGGTCGGTTCGTCGGCGAGCAGGATCGGCGGGTGGTTGATCAGTGCGCGCGCGATCGCCACGCGTTGCTGCTGGCCGCCGGAGAGCTCGGTGGGGCGATGGTTGGCGCGTTCGCCCAGGCCGACTTCGTGCAGCGCGCGCAGTGCGCGCTCACGGCGCTCGGCTGGCGGCACGCCGGCGTAGGTCAGCGGCAGCATCACGTTGTCGAGTGCGCTCATGCGGGTCAGCAGATGGAAGCCCTGGAACACGAAGCCGATCTTTTCCAGGCGCAGGCGGGCGAGGCCGGCGGCGTCGAGGCTGGCCACGTCGACGCCGTCGCAGAGGTAGCGGCCCGAACTGGGTGTGTCCAGGCAGCCGATCAGGTTCATCAGGGTCGACTTGCCCGAACCGGAGGGCCCGATGATGGCCACGAACTCGCCGTGGCGGATGTCGAAGCTCACCCCACGCAGGGCCACGACCTCGGCGGGGCTGCCCTCGGCGTAGACCTTGCGCAGGCTTTCGGCATGGATCACCGGGGTGTCGCGGTTCATGCGCCGCCCTCGGCCGCGGTGATGACGCGCGCGCCCTCGGCCACGGCCGCTCCGATCAGTTCGGTGTGGGTGGCATCCGACAGCCCGGCACGCGCGCTCACCTGAACCGGCTGGCCGTCCTGCAGCAGCCAGACCGTGATCGGCCGCGCGTTCAGCAGTTCGTTGATGCCCTGCTCGAAGCGCTGGCGCTGGCCGGCGTCGAGGCTGGCCATGAAGTCCGCATAGCCCTCCTTGATGCGGCCCGACATCATCGCGGCGATCTGCGCCTGCGAGGGCATGCCGGCGCCGCCGGGGCCGCCCTGCATGACCACCGCACCTGCCGGTGGGCCACCGGCGCCTCCGGCCTGCTGCGCGCGCTGGCGGGCCTGTTCGGCGCGCTCGCGGGCGGCAGCGTAGTCGCGGTCGAATGCCGCCCTCTGCTCGGCGCTGGGCGACAGGCTGTCGACCAGGGCCGGCAGTTCCGGGGCGATGTTGAAGGCCGCGAACATGCCGCGCATCGGGTTCTCGGCCGGCGCATCGGCCGGGCGGAAGCGCAGCGCGGCATTCGGCACCCGCAGCACGCCGCGACGCTGGCTGACTTCGATGTTGGCGTTGGCAGTCAGGCCCGGCAGCAGGGTGAGGTCGGCGTTGTCGACGCTGATCACCACCGGGTAGGTGATGACGTTCTGCAGGTTGGTGGCCGACAAGCGCACCTGGCGCACCTCGCCGTTGAACTCACGGCCGGGAAAGGCATCCACGGTGAACTTGACCGGCTGGCCCGCGCGGATCTGGCCAACGTCGCTTTCGTCGACGCTGAGCTCGATCTGCATCTGCGCAAGGTCCTCGGCGATCTGGAACAGCACCGGCGACTGGAAGCTGGCGGCCACGGTCTGGCCGGGCTCCACGCTGCGGCTCAGCACCACGCCGTCGACCGGCGAGCGGATGACCGTGTAGTCCAGCTCCAGCTGGGCGTTGGCGACGCTGGCCTCGGCCTGCTCGATCTGGGCGCGGGCCGAAGCGACGCGGGCGATGGCCTGTTCGCGCGCGGCCACGGCGAGGTCGATCTCCGAGCGCGAGACCAGCTGTCGCTGGGCCAGCTCCTGCTTGCGCGCATAGTCGGCCTCGCTGTTGCGCAGGGCGGCCTGGGCCTCCTGCAGGCTGGCGCGGGCGCTGGACAGGTTGGCGCGGGTCTGGGTGAGGCGGGCTTCGAAATTGGCCGGGTCGATGCGGGCGATCACCTGGCCGCGCTCGACGCGGTCATTGAAATCGACCAGCACCTCGCTGACCTGGCCTGAGACCTGCGAGCCGATGTCCACCGTGGACAGCGCCCGCAGCGCACCAGTGGCCGAGATCGCCACCCGCAGGTCGCCTCGCTCGACCGCGGCGGTGCGGTAGCTGACGGTGTCCTTGCCGCTGCTCAAGTGGCGCCAACCAAGGAAGGCGACCAGCGCGACCGCTGCGATCAGGGCGAGTGGCAGGAAGCGGCGCAGGCCGCCGGGTGCGGGGGAGGGCATTGTCAGGAAATCTCTCAGGGGGAGGGAGGAGCGCATCAGTCAACGGATGTCGCGGGGCGTTCCGTCGGTCCGTCCGGGCCTCGGGTGGGCTCGGGTTCACGATTGTCGACAGCGCCGCACCCTGGCAGAAGGACGGAAAGTCACGTGCACAGGGCGTGACAGGCGGTCCGCGGCGGGGCCGCGAGCGGGGCGTGCCAGGGGGCGCCCCGGCAGAACTGCCGCGCAGGCCGCGGTTGTCGGCAAACCCCCGCGTCGACTACACTTTCGCGTCCCTCGCACCCGATCCATCGCGCTCGGGCTTCGCGCAGGGGCTCTCCACACTCCACTCACGGCGGTCCGTGCGGTGCACGGCGCACATCGGTTGTGCGCGAATCGTGTTCCTGCAGTTCCCGCATCTCACGAGGTTCCAATGTCCATCGACACCCAGAAGATCATCGAAGATTTCAAGCGCGGCCCGGGCGACACCGGCTCTCCCGAGGTCCAGGTCGCGCTGCTGTCGGCCCGCATCGAGCAGCTGACCGGCCACTTCAAGATCCACAAGCTTGACCACCACGGCCGTCGTGGCCTGATCCGGTTGGTCAACCAGCGTCGCAGCCTGCTCAGCTACCTCAAGGGCAAGGACGTTGAACGCTACAAGACGCTCATCGAGCGCCTCGGCATCCGTCGCTAAGCCCAGAAGGGGACGCACAACGTGGCGAAAGTAACCAAGACCTTTCAGTACGGTAATCACCAGGTCACCCTGGAGACGGGTGAAATCGCCCGCCAGGCCGGCGGTGCGGTCATCGTAAAAATGGCCGACACCGTCGTGCTGGTCACGGCAGTTGCCAACAAGAACCTGCGCGACGGGATCGATTTCTTCCCGCTCACCGTCGACTACCAGGAAAAGTTCTACGCCGGCGGCCGCATTCCCGGCGGCTTCTTCAAGCGTGAGGGTCGCCTCACCGAGAAGGAGACCCTCACCTCGCGCCTGATCGACCGTCCGATCCGTCCGCTGTTCCCGGAAGGCTTCCGCAACGAGGTCCAGGTCATCGCCACGGTGATGTCCATGAACCCGGAAGTCGACGGCGACATCCCGGCCCTGATCGGCGCCTCGGCTGCCCTGCGCCTTTCCGGCGTGCCCTTCAACGGCCCGATCGGCGCCGCCAAGGTGGGCTACAAGGACGGCCAGTACCTGCTGAACCCGACCGCCAGCGAGCTCAAGGAGTCGAAGCTGGAGCTGGTCGTGGCCGGTACCGAGAAGGCCGTGCTGATGGTCGAGTCCGAGGCCGCACTGCTGTCGGAAGAGGTCATGCTGGGGGCGGTGGTGTTCGGCCACCAGCAGTTGCAGACCGTCATCCAGGCGATCAACGAGCTGGTCGCCGAAGTGGGTGCCAAGTCCTTCCCCTGGACCCCGGCCCCGGCCAACACCAGCCTGATCGACGCGATCAAGGCCATCATCGGCAATCGCCTCGCCGACGCCTTCGCCATCACCACCAAGGCCGAGCGCAAGGACGCCATCGCGGCACTCCGCAAGGAAGTGCTGGAAGCGCTGGAGCCGCAGTTCGAGGCGAACGGCTGGAACGCCAAGCTGGTCGGCGCGGAGTTCGGCGAGCTGGAGTACGCCGCCATGCGCGCCAAGGTGCTGGACACCAAGGTCCGCATCGACGGCCGCGACCTGAGCACCGTGCGCCCGATCAGCGTCGCCACCAGCGTGCTGCCGCGTACCCACGGCTCGGCGCTGTTCACCCGCGGTGAGACCCAGTCGATCGTGGTCGCCACCCTGGGCACCGCCCGCGACGGCCAGATCATCGATGCGGTCTCCGGCGAGTACAAGGAACACTTCCTGTTCCACTACAACTTCCCGCCCTACTGCACCGGCGAAACCCGTCCGATGCTGGGCCCGAAGCGCCGCGAGATCGGCCACGGCCGTCTCGCCAAGCGCGGCGTGCTGGCGGTGATGCCCTCGATGGAGGAGTTCCCCTACACCATCCGCTGCGTGTCGGAGATCACCGAGTCCAACGGCTCGTCCTCGATGGCCTCGGTCTGCGGCTCCTCGCTGGCCCTTATGGACGCCGGCGTGCCGATCAAGGCGCCGGTGGCCGGTATCGCCATGGGCCTGGTGCTGGAAGGCGACCGCTTCGCCGTGCTGTCCGACATCCTCGGCGACGAGGATCACCTCGGCGACATGGACTTCAAGGTCGCTGGCACCGAGAACGGTATTTCGGCGCTGCAGATGGACATCAAGATCGAAGGCATCACGCCCGAGATCATGAAGATCGCGCTGGACCAGGCCAAGCAGGGCCGCCTGCACATCCTCGGTGAAATGGCGAAGGTGCTGAGCACCCCGCGCGCCGAGATGAGCGAGTACGCCCCGCGCCTGCTCACCATCAAGATCCACCCGGACAAGATCCGCGAAGTGATCGGCAAGGGCGGTGCCACCATCCAGGGCATCACCAAGGAGACCGGCACCCAGATCGACATCCAGGACGACGGCACCATCGTGATTGCCTCGGTCAACGCCGCCCAGGCGCAGGCCGCCAAGGCCCGCATCGAGCAGATCACCTCGGACGTCGAGCCCGGCCGCATCTACGAGGGCAAGGTCGCCAAGCTGATGGACTTCGGTGCGTTCGTGACCATCGCCCCCGGCAAGGATGGCTTGGTCCACGTTTCGCAGATCTCCTCCGAGCGCGTCGAGAAGGTCTCCGACAAGCTCAAGGAAGGCGAGATCGTCAAGGTCAAGGTGCTGGAAGTCGACAAGCAGGGCCGCATCCGCCTGTCGATGAAGGCCGTGCTGGAAGACGCCGGCGAGTAATCGCCTACGGCCGAGCAGACACGTCGGGGCGGGCCGCAAGGTCCGCCCCGTTCGTTTGTAGGGCCGTGCAACCCGGAACAACGCGATATGCGCATCACGCCGCGCCGCCTGCGCTGGATCTTCAACCTGTGGCCGCCCTTCCTGTTCGCCGGGATCCGGGTCGAGCACATCGAGTCCGACTGGAGCGCGGCGAGGGTGCGCATGGACCTGCGCTGGTTCAACCGCAACTACGTCGGCACCCACTTCGGCGGCAGTCTGTTCGCCATGACCGATCCATTCTGGATGCTGCTGGTCATGGAGTCGCTGGGCCGCGACTTCATCGTCTGGGACAAGGCTGGCGAGATCGACTTCGTGCGGCCCGGTCGCGGCCGGGTGCACGCCGAGTTCCGGCTTGACCCGAAGACGATCGGCGAAATCCGCGAGCAGGCCGGGCGCGAGCGTCGGGTCCTGCACTGGTTCGAGGTCGATGTGGTCGACACCGAGGGGGAGGTGGTGGCGCGGGTGCGAAAGCAGCTCTACATCCGCCGCAAGCAGCGACCCGGATGAGCACGCATGCAGCGCCCCCGGCTCGGGCTATGCTGCCGGCCGCGAGCCCTTGCGGATACCCATGAGTTCCAGCAGCCCTTCCAGCCCCGAGGCCGAACACCTGCCCGAGATCGAGGGCTATCGCCTGCTGCGTCCGCTTGGCCGCGGCGGCATGGCGGTGGTCTACCTCGCGCTGCAGATCTCGCTGGAGCGCGAGGTGGCGATCAAGCTGATGGCGGCGGAGGCGAGCACGGACGCCGAGCGTGCCGGGCGCTTCGAGCGCGAGGCGCGGATCATCGCCCGCCTGGAGCATCCCGCCATCGTCGGCATCCATGAGGTCGGCCGTACCAGCGACGGTCGGCCCTACTACGTGATGCCCTACCTGGCGCGTGGCGACCTCTCGCAGCGCGACCTCGCCGGCGACGAGGCGCAGGTGATCGAGGTCGTCGCCAGCCTGCTGGATGCGCTGGGCTATGCGCATGCGGGCGGCATCGTGCATCGCGACGTCAAGCCCGAGAACGTGCTGTTCGACAGCGGCGGCCGCCCCCAGCTGGCCGACTTCGGCATCGCGCTGTCCCGGCGCAGCGCCAATCTCCGGGTCACCAGCGAAGGCCTCGCGCTGGGCTCCAGCGGCTACATGAGCCCCGAGCAATCGCGTGGCGAGGATGTCGATGGGCGGGCCGACCTGTACAGCCTTGGCGTGCTCACCTATGAGCTGCTGACCGGGGATCTGCCCTTCAAGGCCTCCGATGCGCTGACGCTCGCCATGATGCACGCGCAGTCGCCGGTGCCGCGGCTGCCGCCCGAACTGGCGCACTGGCAGGGCTTCATCGACCAGGCCATGGCCAAGGACCCGCGCCGCCGCTTCCGCAACGCACAGGCCATGCAGCGTGCGCTGGACGCGCTGGCCGCGCGCGGGCTGTCGGGTTTCAGCCTGCGTCGGATCTGGCTGCAGGCGAGGGCACGTCCCTTGCGCTCGCCGCTGGTGCTCGTCGGCCTGGGCCTCGCGGGTTCATTGGCGGCCGTGCTCCTGGTCGACGCACTGCGCCGCCAGGAGGGCGGCCTCTGGCTTCCGCCATCCGCGGAAGCTCCGGCGGCCTCGGCTGTCCTCGATCCAGCAGCCGAGGCGGCGGTCAGGCGGCGGCTGGACGAGGCTGCGCTGCAGCTCGCGCGGGGCGACCTGGTGGTGCCGGCCGGCGCCAACGCAGCGGAAAGTTTCCTGGCCGTGCTGCAGGCCGATCCCGCCCGGGCCGAGGCCCTCGACGGCCTCGACGCCGTGCTGGACGGCCTGGCCCAGCGCAGCGTCGCGGCGCTCAGCGAAGGCGATGACGAGTCCGGATTGGAGCTCATCGATCAGGCCCGCCTGCTCGCCGACAGCGCCCGCCTGCACCAGCGACCGGGTTGGCGGCGCCTGGAGGGCTCGGTTGCTGCGCTCATGCGCCAGCGTGTCGAGGCCAACCTGGCCTCGCTGGACAGGATGGCAGCCGAGGCCCTGCTCAGGCAGTGGCGATTGCTGGGGGTGGCGGCCGGCGAGATCGAGTCCTATGCGGAGCGGGTGGCGGCCCTGCCTGCCGCCGGCTTGCGCCTCGCCGATGCCGGTGGCCCGCCTTTGCTCTACGTGCCGGCGCGGCTGGGCAATTCGCGGCTGCCGCAAGGTTTCGCGCTGATGCAGCGCGAGGTCACCCGCGGCGAGTACGCGCGGTTCGCGGCCGCGACCCGCCGCGCCGCTGCCCCATGTCGTCGGCGCGACAGCCTGATGCCGACCGTGCAGCGGCGACGCTGGGACGCGCCTGGCTTCGACCAGCAGGACACCGAGCCGGTGGTGTGCGTGAGCGCGGCCGATGCGCGCGCCTACGCCGAGTGGCTGGGCGCGCGCACGGGCGCGCGCTACCGTCTCCCCAGCCTGGGCGAGTGGCGTCATGCGGCGCAGGCGGGTGCTCGCCAGGCCCGCTGCGGGGCCGCCAACCTGGCCGAGCGCGACGGCTGCCGCGACGGCGTGCGGCACACCGCGGCAGCGAACCGGTTCCCGGTCGACAGCCTCGGGTTCGCTGATCTTTCGGGCAACGTCGCCGAGTGGACGGCCGACTGTGCGCGCGGTGGCTGCGCGCGCCGTCTGGTGGCCGGCGGCTCCTGGCGCGAGAGCTTTGCCGCGGACGTGCGTCTTGCGGTGGGCGAGGCGGAGGAGGCGCGGGGCTACGACGATGTCGGCTTCCGCCTGCTGCGCGAGGTGGATGCGGGCAACCTTCCATCAGTGCAGTACTAAGAGCATGTGAGAACCATCCGCCTGCTGCGGCCGCCGCTGGACGCCCGTGGCGGCAGCGCGCTACGCGAATCCTGCGGTCATTTGGTCCACCAAACTCCCTTGGATTCACGCACCGCGCTTTGCCAC
>JARWLF010000363.1:0-17530 GCA_029853055.1 Scenedesmus sp. KT-U
AAGACCGCCGGCAAGGGGCCGGACATCATCCGCGGGGATTGATGCCACGCTCGCGCTAGAGCACGCGCATCCCCGCCTTCACTGCGCCCTTGTCAAAGCTGAAAGTCACCTCGCAGCCGGCGTCCAGGGCCGCACGCGCGATCAGGCAGTCGGAGAAGTCGCCGCCCTCGCGATACACCCGCAGCGCCTGCCAGACCTGCTCGGGGGCTTGCAAGACCAGGGCTTGGGTGCGCAACAATCGATCGAGGGTCTCGGCGATGAGTTCACGGCCAGCGCCGTAGCAGCTTTGCATCACCCAAACCAGTTCGACCAGCACCACCTGCGAAACGAAGCCGGGCTGCGCTGCGGTAAGCCCTTCGATCAAGCGGGAAGCCTTGGCCGACTGCTTGGGATCGTCCTGGGCGATGTAGCGGACGAGCACGTTGGTATCGAGTCCGATCATCGCCGCGCGGCCGCTGCGGCGGAGGCCGCAATGGCGGCATCCATGTCCTCGATGGAGACGGCTCTGGACGGCTTGCCCAACAGCCCCTTGAGCCCACTGACAGGAAGCGTGGCGGCGACCACCTCGAACCTCCCGGGCGCTACCTCCATGAATTCGATGCGATCCCCGACATCGACGCCGAGCCGGGAACGCACCTGCGCCGGGATCGTGATCTGCCCCTTGGACGTTATCGTTGCGGTACTCATCGCGCAGCTCCGGGCCTTTGCCTTACTTCAGTGTAAGGCAAGGAGGATCGAATCGACAGAGTCGGTCACGGCGCAGGGCGTCAAAGTCAGCAAAGGTGTGGCTTTCGCCACCTGCCGCCCTGCCGGCAGTGCTATGTTGGAACGATGCCGCCAGCGCCGCAAAACCCGCCCGGACTCCGCCGCTCCGACACCGGCCTCGCCCTCGTGGGCGACTGGACGCTGCCGCGGGCGGCGGCCCTGCATTCGGAGCTGGCGGGCCTGCCGCGGACGCTGCCGGCGGCGCTCGATGCCAGCGCGCTGGGCCGGCTGGATACCGCCGGAGGCGTGCTGTTGCTGCGCCTGCTGGCGCGGATGGGGCTGGAGGGTCCGGAGTCCATCCAGGGCATGCGCGCTGCCGACCTCGACCTGTTGCACCTGCTGGCCGAACGCCGCAGCGCGCCGGCCCGTGATGAGGCGCGCCACGGATTCAAGGCGGTGCTGGAGCGCGTCGGCATCGCGCTGGAGCGCTTCGCGCGCGACACCCGCGACCTGGTCGGCTTCGTCGGCCTGACCCTGCTTACGCTGGGCCGGGTGCTCACCGGCAAGCGCCGGCTGCGGCTGACCTCCACGGTCTTCCACATGGAGCAGACCGGCCTGGATGCGGTGCCGATCGTGGCCCTGCTGAGCTTCCTGGTGGGCGCGGTGGTGGCCTTCCTCGGCGCCACGGTGCTGCGCGACTTCGGCGCCTCGATCTTCACCGTGGAGCTGGTGGCCTACTCCTTCCTGCGCGAGTTCGGCGTGCTGCTGACGGCCATCCTGCTGGCCGGGCGTTCGGGCAGCGCGTTCACCGCGCAGATCGGCTCGATGAAGAGCCGCGAGGAGCTCGATGCCATCCGCGCGCTGGGCCTCGACGTGGTCGAGCTGCTGGTGCTGCCGCGGCTGATCGCGCTGCTGCTGATGCTGCCGCTGCTGGCCTTCATCGGCATGCTCAGCGGCCTGGTCGGCGGCGCCCTGGTCGGCTCAGCGGCGCTGGACATCAGCCCGGCCATGTTCATCGCGCGGCTGCAGGAAATGACCGAGCTGCGCCACTTCTGGGTGGGCATGGTCAAGGCGCCGGTGTTCGCCTTCCTGATCGCGGTGGTCGGCTGCCTGGAGGGCCTGAAGGTGGCCGGCAGCGCCGAAAGCGTCGGCCGCCACACCACCTCGGCGGTGGTGCAGTCGATCTTCCTGGTGATCCTGTTCGACGCCCTGTTCGCGATCTTCTTCATGGAGCTCGGCGTATGAGCGCGCCGGAGGCGGTGATCGAGGTGCGCGGGCTGCGCTCGGTGTTCGGCCGCCAGGTGGTGCACGAGTCACTGGACCTCGACCTCTACCGCGGCGAGGTGTTGGGCGTGATCGGCGGCTCCGGCGCCGGCAAATCGGTGCTGCTGCGCTCCATCGTCGGCCTGAAGCACCCCGACGGCGGCCGCGTGCGGATGTTCGGCGAGGACATCACCGAGCTCGACGAGGAGGCGCGCAGGCCGTTCGAGCGTCGCTTCGGCCTGCTGTTCCAGGACGGCGCCCTGTTCTCCTCTCTGACGGTTCTGGAGAACGTCAAGCTGCCGCTGGTGGAGTACTTCGCGCTGCCTGCCGACCTGCTGGACGAACTGGCCCTGCTCAAGATCCGCCTGGCCGGCCTGCCGGCCGATGCCGCCCACAAGTATCCCAGCCAGCTTTCCGGCGGCATGCGCAAGCGAGCCGGGCTGGCGCGCGCGCTGGCGCTGGATCCGGAGATCCTGTTCCTGGACGAGCCCACCTCCGGCCTCGACCCGATCGGCGCGGCCGCCTTCGACGAGTTGATCCGGACCCTGTCGGCGGCGCTGGGCTTCAGCGTGTTCCTGGTGACCCACGACCTCGACAGCCTCTATGCCATCTGCGACCGGGTGGCAGTGCTGGCCGAGGGCCGCGTGCAGGTGGCCGATCGGGTCGAAGTGGTCGAGGCCCACCCCCACCCCTGGATCCGCGACTGCTTCAGCGGCCCCCGCGGCCGCAGCATCCGCGCCCACCTCCAAGCCCAGAGGGCCTGACGACATGGAAACCCGCGCCAGCCACGTCCTGATCGGCAGCTTCGCGCTGGCGGTCGTAGCCGCCGGCTTCCTGTTCGTGCTGTGGCTGGGCAAGCTCTCGCTGGACCGCGAGTGGGCCTACTACGACGTGGTGTTCGGCGAGGCCGTCACCGGGCTCAGCGTGGGCTCGGCGGTGCAGTACAGCGGCATCCAGGTGGGCGAGGTGAGACGCCTGCAGCTGGCCCCGGACGACCCCAGCCAGGTGTGGGCGCGGATCCGCGTGGGTGGCGACACCCCCGTGCGCACAGACACCACCGCGAGACTCACCTTCACCGGGCTTACCGGCGTGGCCATCATCCAGCTCGGGGGCGGCAGCGCCGCGGCGCCACCGCTGTACGCCGAGCGCGGCGAGGTACCAAAGATCTATGCCGATGAATCGGCGATCGGCAGGCTGATGGCCTCGGGCGAGGACATCGTGCTCAACGTCAACCAGCTGCTGCTGCGGGTGGCGGTGCTGCTCTCTGACGAGAACGTGGCCAAGGTGGCCGCCACCGTCGACCATGTCGAGCAACTCAGTGCCACCCTGGCCGGACGCGGCGAGCGTATCGGCGAGGCGCTGGACGACATCGCCGCCGCTGGCGCCGCACTGCGCAAGGGGCTCCAGCAGGTGGAGCAGCTCAGCGCGCGCCTCGACTCGATCGCCACCCGCACCGACGCGTTGCTTGCCGGCGACGCCCAGGCCCTGATCGGCAGCGCGCGCGAAAGCGTCGAGGCGGCTCGGCGGGTGGCCGAGTCAGCCGCCAGGCTGCTGGAGGACAACCGCGAGGCCTTCGACCGCTTCAGCGAGCAGGGCCTGGGCCAGGCCGGCGCCGCCCTGTCCGAGCTGCGCCAGACCCTGGCCCGACTGCGCCAGCTCGGCGAACGCCTGCAGGGCGATCCCGCGCGCGTGCTGACCGGCGCCGACCAGCCCAAGGAGTACGACCCGAAATGAACCGCTGGCTCGCCTTGCATCGCGCCCCGAGACGCCTCGCCCCGATCCTAATGTTGGCCGCCCTGCTCTCGGCCTGCGCCCTGCCCCGCGCGCGCGAGGGCGAGATGCGCGTGTTCACGCTACAGCCGGAGCTACCTCGGCATGCAGAAGCCGTGGGCGCCGGCCCCGAGCTGCGCGTCGCTCCACCCGAGGCCGGCGCCCCGCTGGACGGCGACCGCGTGGCGATCCGGGTCGGCGACAGCGAATACGGCGTGCTGCGCGGCCTGCGCTGGAGCGAGCCGGCACCACGGCTGTGGCAGGGCGTGCTGGTGCGCGCCTTCGAGGACGATGGCCGCATTCGTGCCGGCCGCGATCGCGAGGGCCTGGCCGCCCACCATGGGCTGCTCGGGGAACTGCGCGCTTTCGAGTACGACCGCGAGAACACCAGCGTGCGGATCGTCTACGCCGCGCGCCTGATCGACCGCGGCCAGCACCTGCGCGCGCAGCGTGTCTTTCGTGCGGAGCACCGGGTCGCAGGAACCGATGGCGCCGAGGTGGTGGCCGCCTTCCGCGCCGCCAGCCGTGACGTGGCCGCAGAGGTGATCGAATGGGTGATGGAGGAAACCGCGCGCTGAGTCTGCGGTCGCCTTAAAGCAGGCTCCTGGAAGGATCGAGAGCCGACAGACTCCGGAGTCTGCAGGAGCACCAGCGCCGCGAGGCGGAGCAGGCAGGCCCTCAGGCGCGGCGATCCAGCAGGCTGCCGAGCAGGCTGTCCTGTGTCTTCAGCACCTTGAGGTTGGCCGCCACGCCCTGACGGGCCTCCATGGAGTAGACGAGGTCCTTGACCAGGCCGTCGCCAGCCTGCGGCTCGGGCTCCCGCACCAGGCGCGCGCTAACGCCTCCGCCCGACTGTTCGGACTGGGCCACGTCAAACCGCCGGAAACCCTCGGTTTCGCGGTTGGCGATATTGCTTGCCGCCGCGGCCAGCCGGAGCTGGGAGGCGGCGATGCCGGAGCGGGCGATGGAGCTTATGTCGGCCATGGCGGAATGCGGGCGGGCGAAGTCTGGCAAGAGTATCGGCCGCACCCGCGCCGACTTGAGCCGCGGGTGACGGCTCGGGCAACCCGCAGCGCCCCGGGGTTCAGGGCTCGAAGCCGTTGGCGAAGATCAGATCGGCGGGCGCACGCAGACCGTCAAGCCTGAGTACGGTTCCACCGAACAGCCCATAGAGTTCGCCGTCCTCGCCCTCGCCGAAACTGAAGAGATTGCCCGCAGGCTGCTGGAAGACCGTGGAAGGATGCGCCCAGCCGCCGCCGGGCTGCTGGACCGCAGACCATACACGGCTGCTGCAGTAGTCGCCGTAGAAGTATCTGCCCTGGGCCGCCGACACGGGTCCGCGATACCTGAAGCCACCGGTCACCGAACAGTTTCCGCCAGAACGTACGTAGTCGATCACAGGATCCGTAAAGGGCACCACCGGCGGCTGGCTGCAGCTGATACCTGGCGTGGCGATCAAACCCTCGCGGCAGCGCCAGCCGTAGTTGCGACCACCAGCACCGGAGGGCTCAAAGTTGATCTCCTCTCGCGCGCCTTGTCCCACATCGCCAATCCAGATGTCGCCCGTCTCGCGATCGAAGGCGAAGCGCCAGGGGTTGCGAAGCCCGTAGCTCCAGACCTCATCGCAGGCAGCGGCCAAGGTGCCGCTGGCGCCTGGGTTGCCCGGCGGGATCCCATAGGCCGCGGGCTGACCCAGCCTGGGCCGTCCGCAGAGCTGGCCTGTACCAGCGGCAGTTGTCGCATCGACGTCGATGCGGATCATCTTGCCCAGCAAGGCGCGCGAGTCAGGATTGCCGCCGCTGTTGGTGAAGGCCGTCGACACGCTGCAGTTCTCACCGGACTGGATGCCCTCCAGCAGACTGGAGGGCGCGAGGGTCTGGCTGCGCTGGCAGGGGTCGTTGCCGCGGCCGCCATCGCCCAACCCGAAGTACAGGTAGCCATCCGGCCCGAAGGCGATATGTCCGCCGTTGTGGTTGGAAAAATCCTGACGCACGCGCAGCACCACGGTACAGCTGGCGAGATCGGCGCCGCTGAGCTGGTCGGCAGCCGGATTGGCGGCAGTGAACCGCACCAGCATGCTGTCGCCCGCGCTGTCGGTGAAGCTCAGGAACAGGCGTCCGTTCTGGGCGAACAGCGGATGGAAGGCCACGCCCAGCAGGCCGCGCTCGCCTCCGGAACTGAAGCCCACCGTGGTGGGGCTGGCGTCACCCGGATAGGTGCAGGCAAAGGCAGGGCTGGAGCCAGCCAGATTGAGGTAGCTGCCCGCCACCACGGCACCGTTGCGGATCACCCGCAGCTGCCCGCCCTGCTGGTTGACGAAAAGACGGCCGCTGCCGTCGCCTGCATGGGTCAGGCCGATCGGCGAACTCAAGCCCGAAACAAAAGGCACGAACTGCGGCGGATCGGGGGGCGTGCCGGCGATGGCGGCCGGGCACAGAGCGGCGAGAGACAGGGCCAGCAGTCGTCGATTGGATACCACGGTGCACTCCGTAAACGTGTGGGCTTCAGGCCGGGGCCATGAAGCCGAGGTTGGGCCCCTCGATCGACAGCAGGCTACCGGTCATGTGCTGCAGGTTGGGGAAGATCGCCGCGCGATCCGCATCGGACAGGCCGTACCAGCGCGCGAGGGTGGCAGCGTACTGGTCGGTGGACAGGGTGGGAATCACCTGGCCCCAGCCGGCGTCGTCCGGGTTACTGGCCGAAGGCGCCAGGCTGGGCATGCGCCCGTAAATCGCGCGCCCGGCCACGGCACCGCCGAACACCAGATGGTGTCCTCCCCAGCCGTGGTCGGTGCCGCTGCCGTTGATGCTGAGGGTGCGACCGAACTCGCTGGCGGTGAAGGTGGTGACCTTGTCGCCGAGGCTGAAGCTGGGCGATTCCAGCACGTCGTAGAAGGCCTTGACCGCCTGCGACAGCTGGCGCAACAGGCCAGGGTGATCCTCGAGCTGGCGGTCGTGGGTGTCGAAACCACCGAGGCCCGCGTAGAACAGCTGGCGCTGCATCTGCAGCTGATCGCGGGCGCGGATCATGCGCGCCACCATCAGCAGTTGCGCGCCCAGCCGCGGCAGCGGCGCCAGGTTGGACGGGTTCCAGGCCACGCCGAAGGCGTCCCAGAAGGGCCGGAACACCGGGTCGTTGGCCGGCACCTGGGTCAGCGCCGCCGCCACCTGCTCGGTGGTCTGGAGCGCGCGCCGGGTCTTGTCGGCGTAGGCGCGCTCGAAGGGATGGCTGTGGCTGTGGTTCAACAGCGCGTTGAAGGCAAGGCAGCGGCGACGATTCCAGCCCTCGCCGCCGTCGGCGCAGTTGGGCGCGCCGGTGCGGATGAAGCTGATCTCCTCCACGCCCTGCGCGGACATGAAATAGGGCGAGACCTGCACGCCGGCCTGGAACACGTTGTCGCCATCCAGCGACACGTTCATGGACAGCACCTGGTTGGGGTTGCTGGCGGCGAAGATGTCGGCCAGCCGGCCACCCCAGCCGGTGCGATCGGGCGTGTCCGCGCGCGGCGCCTGCCACAGCACGGTCTGGTCCGAATGCGAGAACAGCTGGGCCGGGCGCGGGGTGCCGGCCTGCTGGTAGAGCGGCTTGCTGATCGGCCGCACCAGCGGACCGACGTTGGCGATGATCGCCGCACGGCCGGCGTTGAACATCTGCTGGGTACCGCTCATCTGCGGGTGCAGGCCGAACTCGCCGCCGCCCTGCGGCGCGGTGATCGGGTTCAGCGGCAGCAGCTGCGCCTGCGGCACCGCCAGTGCGCCGCGCCGGCTCTGGTACTGGCTGTATCCGGCGCCGCGCGGCACCACCATGTTGAAGCAGTCGTTGCCGCCATGGAGATAGATGCAGACCAGGGCGCGGTAGTCGCTGCCGGCCAGCCGCGGAGTGGCGGCCTGGGCAAGCTGGAGCTTGCCGAGGATGCTGCCGAAGGCGGCGCTGGCGGCGGTGGCCTTCAGGCAGCCGTGCAGGAATTCGCGTCGACGGATCCGGCTCATGTCACTTCTCCACGACGTATTCGGGCGAGGTCAGGATCAGCCACAGCGCATCCTGCACGCGCTGGCGGCGCTGTTCGGTGGTGCTGCCGCCCATGCCGTTCAAATGGTTCACCAGTACGCTTCGCATCTGCGCGCTCATGCGACCGCCCATGAACAACAGGTTGTAGCGATCGACCAGCGCGGCCGCATCGTGCGCGATCTGGATGTCGCGCCCGAGGTTGACCTTGACCGGCTGCCAGCTGCCGGTATTCGAGCCCTGCCAGGCCCAGAACACCTTGGCGCCGATCTCGTTGGTGAGGCGGGTGATGTAGGTGTCGGTGGTGATCTGGAACTCGGGCGAGAACAGCCCGGCATTGGCCACTTCCCCGGGCAGCTGGTAGTCCGGCAGGAAGAAATTGAACACCGTCGGCGAGCTCAGCGTGGCCTGGGCGCCATAGTGGTCGGGCCAATCGCGGACGGCGCCGTCGCTGGAGCTGGCGTCCAGCGCCCGCCACAGCGCGGTGACGCGAAGCAGCGGCTCGCGCAGCTTGCCGAAGTGGGCCGGCGCCTGCGACGGGTTGCGGGCCTCCGGGTCCATCAGGATCGCGCGCACCACCGCCTGCAGGTCGCCACGCACGCCGCTGCCGTTGTTGTTGAATACGGCGGCGACGCGGCCGACATAGGCCGGCGAGGGGTTGCTGGTGGTGAAGCGCTGGATGAGCAGGCGCGCCAGGAAAGGCCCCACGTTGGGATGCTGGAAGACGTTGTCGAGCGCGGCGCCCAGGTTGGCGCGGGCCTGGCCACCGGCCGGCAACACGCCGCCCGGCAGGCTCACGCCGGGATAGTTCAGAAGCTGCTTGGTACCGCTGGAGGCGTGGTAGATGCTTCCGAAGCTGGTGCCCTCGCCCCAGGGGCGCATCGGCTGCCGCCAGCCCGGCTGCAGGCGCCAGTCCACGTTGCCTGGCCCAGGGCTACAGTACTGCCAGACCCACCAGTTTGAGCCTTGAGCGTCGGCGGGTGGCTCGCACCCAGCCCAGTTCCAGCCGGTAAACACGTGCGCGAACCCGCGGATGGTGTCCTGCGTGTAGGTGGGTACGCGCTGCACGCCCGGCGTGGCGGGATCGCCGTCCAGGAAAGTGCCGTTGGGATTCAGCCGCCACAGCCCGATGCTGAACAGCTGCATGATCTCGCGTGCGAAGTTCTCGTCCGGGCGGATGTTCTGTGCCTCGTCCGGCTTGCGGTTGCGGAACATCGACAGGTAGTGGCCCATCACCGGATGCAGGGTGACGTTCTCCAGCAGGCTGCGGTAATTGCCGAAGGCCTGCTGGGAGAGCATGTCGTGGTAGTGGGCCAGCGCATGCGGATTGCCCTCCACCGATCCGTTCTGGTCCGAAACCACCAGGATCTGGCTCAACGCGAAGGCCATGCGCTGGCGCAGCTGGTCATCCCGATAAAGCACGTTGCGGAACCAGATGTCCTGGCGTTTGTCCTGCCAGACCACGCTGGGATCGATCTGCATCAGGGCATCCAGGTGCGGCAGCTGCAGCGAGGCCGGGCGGTTGAACTGCTCGTTGAGCCAGGCGTTGTAGCCCATGCCGCGCAGGCGCTGGATCTCCGTCAGGGTGGCGCCGAAGGTCGCCTGGTTCAGGAAGCGCGCGGCTTCCGCATCGGAGTGCGGGCCCTCGAAGACGGGCTCGAAGCCGTTGGAGAACAACGTACTGGAGTGCGCCTGCGCCGACAGCGCCAGCAGCAGGACGAAAACAAGCATCCGGCCCGGGCCGGAGGGCGATGTTGCGAGTGGCATGGCGGGATCCCCGGAAGCGGCCAGCATTGCAAACAATCGCAAATCGCGCCGCATCAGAACCGTGTCCGGTCTCACAGTACGCGGCCGCTCGTCGGAGCGAGGCTCTCGGCCCATGTCTTCCCGCCCATTGTTCTGTCTTGCCCTCTGCCTGCTGGCACCGGCACCGGCACATGCCTTCTCGCAGGGCTCGCCGATCTGCGAGGTCAACAGCCTGCCCCTGATCGAGATGAGCCCCACCCTGGCCGATCCCGCACCGCAGGGCTGGACGCTGCAGGCGCCGCCTCGCTTCATGCCGGGGGCTGCCGTGAGCGTGCGCATCACCCATCCGGACGCAGCGCGCAGGGTGCGCGGCGTGCTGCTCTGGTCGCGCAGCGGACCGTTCGCCGGTGCCGGCCGCTTCGAAGTCGGCAACGGCGATCTCTGGCAGTACATCCCGGCACCCGCCGACTGCGGCCAGTGGGCGCTGAGCCATGTCGACGCCCAGCCGAAACCACAGTCGGTGCTGCAGTTCCAATGGACCGGCGCGGACGCGATTCCGGTGATCCTGCGCGCCTTCCTGATCGAGGACTGCGCGGCTGCCCAGGGATGCCGCGACCAACAGGCGCTGACGCCGGTGCTGCAGCTGCAGCCGGCGCTGTTCTTTGACGGGTTCGAGGGCGGCTGACCCTCGCCAGGGTGTTCACAGCGGGTTCAAGCCGCGACCCACAGGCTGCGGCGCTGCCGCGGGCAGCCGATGCTGGCATCCTGAGCGGCCTTACGAGACCAAGGATAAGGAGTTCCCGATGACCGACCTTCGCGCCCTGGGCGCCCTCCTACTCGCCGGCCTGTGGCTGGCCCCGGAAGCCGCGCAGGCCCAGTGGGCCGGCACAGGCGAGATTGGCCTGGCCGCCGCCCGCGGCAATGCACGCTCGGAAAACCTCAACGGCCGGCTCAACTTCAGCAACGAGGACGAGCGCTGGAAGCACGACGTGGGCTTCAGCGTGCTGCGTGCCAAAGGGGAGATCCGCGGCGATTTCGACGGGGACGGCATCCCGGACACCCGCTTCGAGCTGACCGCGAACCGTTGGGCGCTGGGTGCCTCCAGCGCGCTCAAGATGAACGAGCGCAGCTCCTGGGTCAGCGCGCTGCGCCACGAACGCGACGATTTCGGCGCCTACGACCACCAGTCGACCCTGTCGATCGGCTATGGCTACCAGTTCTACGATCGCGAGTCCGGCTCGCTGCGCGCCGAGCTTGGCCCCGGCTACCGCCGCGCCAAGCTGCAGAACACGGGCGACACCGAAAGCGACCTGATCGGCCGCGCACTGGTGAACTTCCAGCAGCGCCTCACCGAGAACACCACCCTCGGCAATGTGCTGCTGGTGGAGGCAGGCGACGACAACACCTTCGCCCAGAACGACCTGGGGGTGCAGGTTTCGATGAACTCGCGGATGGCGCTGAAGGCCGGACTGCAGGCGCGCTACAACAGCGAGAACGCTCCCGGCATCAAGAGCACCGACCTGCTGACCACGATCAACCTGGTCTACAGCTTCCGCTGACGCGGATGGGCCCGGCCGCGCCGGGCCTGTCTCAGACGCCGCCGCCGTTGCCCAACAGACGCGCGGCGCCCTCTGCCAGCAGCTGCCGGCAGGCCTCGGCACCCAGCACTTCGGGCTGATCCGCGGAACCGTTGACCTCGACCTCAAGCGCCGACTCCGCCTGCGGATGGCCGACCCAGCCGCGCAGGCGGAGCCGGCCCATCCCGTATTCGGCGAAGGCGCCGATGGCGGCATGGCAGCTGCCGCCCAGGCCAAGGCTGAGCGCCCGCTCGGCGCGGATGCGGGCGCGGGTTTCGGCATGCTCCAGGGGAGCGAGCAGCTCGGCGACCCGCGCGTCGCCGGCGCGGCATTCCACCGCCACCACGCCCTGCGAGGCCGCCGGCAGGAACTCCGGCGGTGCCAACTGCTGGCGGATGCGCTCGGCGAAACCCAATCGCTCAAGGCCGGCGCAGGCCAGCACGATGGCGTCGTACTCGCCCGCGTCCAGCCGCGTCAGTCGCGTATTGACGTTGCCGCGCAGCTCGCGGACCTGCAGGTCCGGGCGCTTCAGCCGCAGCTGCACGCTGCGCCGAAGCGAAGAGGTGCCGACCACGGCACCGTGGGGCAAGGCCTCCAGGCTTGCGTGGAGATTGCTGACGAAGGCATCGAAGGGTGCGGCGCGCTCCAGCACTGCCGGCAGCTCGAAGGGGCCGTCCAGCTCCATTGGCACGTCCTTCAGCGAGTGCACCGCCAGATCGGCCTCCCCGCGCAGCATGGCCTCTTCCAGCTCCTTCAGGAACAGCCCCTTGCCGCCGACGGCGGCGAGCGAGCGGTCCAGCACTTCGTCTCCGCGGGTGGATAGCGGCACGAGCTCGATCGCAAGGCCGGGGTGGAGCGCAGCCAGGCGGTCGGCCACGTGCCGGGTCTGCCACAGCGCGAGTGCGCTCTTGCGGGTGGCGATCCGCAGTGTCTGGGTCATAGGTGTCTCAGCTGTTGTCGGATCTGCGGAAGGCAGCGCCGGCTGATCTCCAGCGCGTCCTCGCTTCGACGGAGCAGTGCCTGCACCTGGCCCTCTCCGTTGCGGTGCAGCTCGCGCAGTTCGGCGCGGGCCACCAGGCAGTTGCGATGGATGCGCAGGAAGCGCTCGGGAAACTCCTGCTCCAGGGATTTCAGCGAGTCCTCGATCAGGTCCTCGCCGCCGACATGATGCACCACCACGTACTTCTCCTCCGCCTGCAGGTAGATCACGTCCTCCAGCGGGATCAGGCGCAAGCTGCCGCGCAGGCGGGCGCACAGGTGGGTGCGCGCCTGCGTGCTCGCTGGCGGCGGCGGCTGCCGCACGCGGCTGGCGCGCAGCTCGCGCGCTCGCGCCAGCGCCGCTGCCAGGCGTTCGCGGCGCACCGGCTTCATCAGGTAGTCGATGGCGCGCGCCTCGAATGCGGCCAGGGCATGCTCGTCATGGGCGGTGCAGAACACCAGCAGCGGCGGAGCCTCGAGGCCGGCCAGGTGGGCGGCGGCCTCCAGCCCGTCCATGACCGGCATGGCGATGTCCATCAGCACCAGATCCGGCTGCAAGGCCTGCACTTCGCGGCAGGCCTCGGCGCCATTGGCCGCCTCGCCCAGTACCCGCACGCCCGGCACTTCCGCCAGCAGATCCCGCAGGCGCTGCCGCGCAAGCGGCTCGTCATCGACGACGAGGATGTCGAGTTCCTCACCGGATGCAGCGACGCTGCTCATGCCCCCTCCCCGTGCCGCCCGGCTTCGGGCATCCATACGGTCACCGAATAGTAGCCCGGCGATGCGGCCACGGCCATCCAGGCGGACGGCCCGAAGTAATGCTGGAGGCGCCGCTCGATGCTGACCTGGGCGTGACGGTTGCCTCCCTCGAGGCCGGGCCGTGCGGGGCGCGGATTGCCGACGCCGAACTCGATGCCGCCATCCGCCCTGCGCGCGCGCAGATGGATCTCGCCGCCCTCGGCCAGCCGTGCCACGCCGTGCAGGATCGCGTTCTCGACCAGGGGCTGCAGGAGCAGGCGCGGCAGAAGGTGGCCGGCCGGCACGTCGGCGGCGAATTCCTCGCGCAAGCGCAGGCGCTCGCCCAGGCGCAGCTTCTCGATGCCCAGGTAGCGCGCGATCAGCTCCAGCTCCTCCGCCAGCGTCCACTCGCCCTGGCCGGCGCCGAGCGCGGCGCGGAAGACCTCGGCCAGGTCCTCTACCGCGCGCTCGGCGGTGGCGGGGTCACGGCGCACCAAGCTGATGATGCTGTTCAAGCTGTTGAACAGGAAATGCGGACGAATGCGCGCCTGCAGGGCATGCACCTCGGCACGGGCGCTGGCCTCGACCTGGTGAAGCCATTGCTGCTGCACGTAGAGATAGCGCAGCAGGGCCGCGCTCAGCAGCCCGGTCACCGCCGCGGTGGACAGCGCGAAGCGCAGACCGGCCCCTGCCTCCACGGTCAGGCCGAAGCCCAGCAGATGGTCCACCGCGTGCACCCCCCAGGCGCCGGCGAACGCGACCAGCACCGGCAAGCCCCAGGCCAGCGCAGCCGCAAAAGGCAGCGGTGAAAGTCGAAGCAAGGCCGCACGCGCGACGCACAGCGCGGCCGTGCACACCACGGCCAGCCACTGCGCGAACAGGCTGGCGACGAACAGGCGCGTACCGACCTCGGCGTCGGCAGGACCGGGCATCAGCACCCCCGCCAGCACGATGACCTGGGCGGACACCATCACCACGAACAGGGTGGGCAGCCGACAGAAATCGGGCAACCAGGCACTGGGAGTCTTGGCGTCGGACATGGGTGCAGTATGGCGACAGCGCTGCCGGGGGCCGCTACCGCTGCTCGGCCAGCCAGTGCCGCTCCATCCAATCGGCGAGATCGCCGATCTCCTCGGCGCTGACCGAATGCTGCATCGGGTAGTCGCGCCATTCGACCGGGTGCCCCCAGGACTCGAGCTGCCGTGCGGACTGCCGGCCGAGGGTGATCGGCACGATCGGGTCGAGGCGGCCGTGCGCGAAGAACACCGGCAGGCCGTGCTGGGCCGGGCTGCGCCGCGCTGCGACGGTGTCCGCGATGGGCAGGTAGGTCGACAGGGCAACAATACCCGCCAACCGCCGGGACTGCGTCAGCCCGGCCGCCAGCGCCACCGCGCCGCCCTGCGAGAAGCCGGCCAGCAGCAGGCGCTCGGGCGCGATGCCGGCGGCCAGCTCGGCCTCGAGCAGGGCTTCCACCTCGGCTACCGAGCCAAGGATGCCGTCCTGGTCCTGACGCGCCGCGAGGTCCAGGCTGGGAATGTCATACCAGCCGCGCATGTGCATGCCGCCGTTGAGCGTGATCGGGCGGATCGGTGCGTGCGGGAACAGGAAACGCAGCGGCGGCCAGCCCGTGCGCATCAGTTCCGGCACGATCGGCTCGAAGTCGTGCCCGTCGGCCCCCAGCCCGTGCAGCCACACCACGGAGTGCTGCGGCGCCGGGCCGGTTTCGATCTTGAGGTGCTCCAGCATCGGTGGCTCCGTACGGATGGGTCGGGCCGCAGAGTGTATGCGCCTCTTCGCAGCACCGGCCGGGCATGTCAGCATCCGCGCCCATGGTCCGGGATTCCGCAGTTGACCGCTTCCGACTTCGAGCAAACGACTGGTGCAGTTTGAGTTGACCGCTACGACCGACCTCTCCCGTTGGGTGAACGCCGCTACCCGCCCGGTAGCACGCCCGGCAGGCCGTCTTGCTGCGTCGTTCGGCCGCTTC
Source organism: Scenedesmus sp. KT-U (assembly GCA_029853055.1). NCBI lineage: Eukaryota > Viridiplantae > Chlorophyta > Chlorophyceae > Sphaeropleales > Scenedesmaceae > Scenedesmus > Scenedesmus sp. KT-U. The sequence goes on from JARWLF010000363.1 coordinate 14,770, forward strand.
GCGGCTGCGCGGGACCATGTCCCGACGCTGCGCTCGGCCCTCCTTGCAGGTGGCCAACCTGCGCGTCGTCGCGCCTTGCCTGCCGAGCGGCCAGGCGCTGTCGGGCGCATTCCACTGCGGATCCTAGGATGATCGACGTCGTCGTACTGTTCTTCCTGCTTGGCCTGCTGGCGCGCCTCGGCCGCTCCGACCTGCGCCTGCCCGAGCCCATCTACGAGATCCTCAGCATCTACCTGCTGCTGGCGATCGGACTGAAGGGCGGCGTGGAGCTCTCGCGCCACGGCATCGGCGAGTTGCTGCCGCAGGTGCTGGGCACCATGGCCCTCGGTTTCCTGATCCCGCTGCTGGTGTTCCCGGCGCTGCGCCTGCTGCGCTTCGCCCAGGCCGACAGCGCCTCGCTTGCAGCGCACTACGGTTCGGTCAGCGTGGTGACCTTCGCGGTCGTCATCGCCAGCCTGGAGCGCAGCGGCATCCCCTACGAGTCGCATGCCGCCCTGTGGGTGGCGGTGATGGAGGCCCCGGCGCTGGTGGCCGGCATCGTGCTGGCGCGGCTGTCGCGCCTGTCCGAGGTGCGCTGGGGCCGCCTGGCGCACGAGGTGGTGTTCGGCAAGTCGGTGCTGCTGCTGGCCGGCGGGCTTGCGATTGGCGCGATCGCCGGGGTCGAGGGCAGCGCGCCCATCGCCGCGGTGTTCGTCGACCCCTTCCGCGGCGTGCTGGCGCTGTTCCTGCTTGAACTGGGCCTGGTCGCCGGCGGTCGCCTGCGCGAGATCGGCCCGTTCGGGCCGCGCCTGCTGCTGGTGGGCCTGGGCCTGCCGCCGCTGCTGTCGGTGCTGGGCGCGCTGACCGGCCTCGCGCTTGGGCTTTCCACCGGCGGCATCGCCATCCTGGCCACGCTGGCCGCCAGCGCCAGCTACATCGCCGCGCCCACCGCCATGCGCATGGCGGTGCCGGAAGCCAACGCCGCGCTCTCGATCACCGCCGCACTGGGGATCAGCTTCCCCTTCAACGTGCTGGTGGGCATCCCGCTCTATATCCGCCTGGCCCAATGGCTCGGAGGCACGCCCGCATGACCCTGCCCAAGCATCCGCGCAAGCTGCTGGTGATCATCACCGAAGGCGCGCTCGAGAAGACCCTGGCCGAGGACGTGCGCCGACTCGGGGCACAGGGCTACACGGTCTACGATGTGCGCGGCGCAGGCCACGGCGGCGTGCGCGAGGGCCGCTGGGACGCGGACCGCAGCATCGAGATGAAGGTGGTCTGCGAGGCCGGAGTCGCCGACCGCATCGCCCAGCACGTGATGGAGCGCTACGGACAGCACTTCAGCCTCAGCCTGTTCTTCGTGGATGTCGAAGTGTTGAGGCCGGGCAAGTACTGACCCGGCCAGAATCCGCAGGCCGTCACAGCGCAGCTCTCTGCCAGTGGGCAAGCTCTCCGGCTGCTGTCACACTTCGACACATGAAACCCATGCGCTGGATCCATCGTCTCAGGCCACTCGCTCTTGCCTCTGCCCTGGCGCTCGCCGGAGGCGTACATGCGTGGCCCGGGCCCGTGGACTGGCTCTCCGACCCGGTCTCCCGCGATTGCGAGGACCTCTCGGATGAACCCATCACCTACGGCATGGAATACGACCTGCCCGGCAGCGGGCTTCCGGGCAGCGTGCTGGACATCCACGACATCTGGCTGGCTGGGGGCTGCGTCGGCTGCCACAACGACTCCGAGATGGGCGGCCTGCGCCTGGACAACCCTGACTTTGCCGGCGCGCAGCTTGTCTATGCGGCGAGCTTCCGGAATCCCGATCTGATCCGGGTGATGCCGGGTGATCCCGAGCGCAGCCTGCTCTACGCCCAGCTCAACTGCACGCCGCCCGCCACCTACCCGCTGATGCCGCCGCAGGACGGCGATCAGCTGCTGCGCATCCCGCGCGCGCTGCGGGCCATGGTCTACGACTGGATCGCGCAGGGAGCCCGGGGCAGCGATGTCGACGGCAACCCTTACAGCCTCGTCATCTTCCGCGACGGCCACGAGTCGCAGCGGTTCCAGCGCAACCTCGCGCCTGCGCCCCCCTGAACGCCACGCCGTCGCACCATCCGACGAACCCTTCCGGAGCTGACCATGCGAACGCCCGTGCTGCTTGCTTTCCCCGCGCTGTGGCTCTGCGCCAGCCTGGCTCCGGCCCTCGCGGCCAGCCTGCCCGCAGGCTGCGACGAGCTTCCCGCGGACAGTCTCCCCATCCGCTACGACGTCAGCTTCGAAGGCGATATCCGGCCCTTGCTGCAGGATCCGGGTCAGAACTGCACGTTGTGCCACGGCTCCAGCGGCGACCTCAGCCTCAGCTTCGCCAATGCACAGGCCCAGTTGCTTGGCCCGAACGAGGCCGGCGTGCCCTCTGCCGGCGATCCAAGCATCCGACGCGTGCGGCCCTTCGAGCCACTGGCCAGCTCGCTGTTCCTGAAGATCAACTGCGACACTCCTCCCTTCGGCGGCCGCATGCCGCTGGGTGGAAGCCCCAGCCCGGAGCTGCAGGCCCTGGTGTACGACTGGATCGCCAGCGGCGCCTTGATGCCTGACTCGCCGGGCGGCCAGCGCCTGTTCGTGGCCGGTTTCGAGGAGATCCGACGGCCGGTGCCCTGAGCCTAGTGTAGTGATTCGCACTTGAGCGAACGTATCTGCGGCGTCTTAGCGCGGCTGGCGGCGTTCCTCCTCCTCGCCATAGCGCTGCTATGGCTCGTCGTCGCGCCTTGCCAGCCACACAAATCCGCTC
>JARWLF010000364.1:0-17459 GCA_029853055.1 Scenedesmus sp. KT-U
TATTGCACATGGTGTACAACTTGCTGCTTGTCAATTGGAACGCATGTAACACACCCTTCATCGAAGCACGGTTGATTGTGTTGCAAATTTCAGGAGACTGACCAGCCCCTGTACAACAGCAACCCCAACTTCATCGCTGTGCCCAGCTATCAAAACAACATTGTGCCAACTGATATCAGAGGACTCACATTCAGTAGGACACCTCAACAGGTAGGGCTTGTTGGCAGAACTGCAGAGCTGCATGTCTGCCCTTGCAGAGGACTGTTAGATGGTGGCTTACACCTGACTTGAGAGGGTATGCCTGCACTGAGTTGTCAAGCTGCTTGCTAGAGCTCAGCAGAAGTTCAATGGCTGGTGTGCAATATGGCATGCTGTCTCTCCAGCTTGCATCATGCATAGTGCTTTACTGCTGACCACCAGGCTACAGGCCCTGTATACCAGTGTGTCACGTCATACATTGAAGGTTTGTGCCACATCGTGACCATGCGCCTTGCGACTGAAAACTTACGATGAATGTGACATGTTGCAGGTCCTCCGTATTGTTACTCTTGGTGGCGGCAACAGCTACAACCCTAAACCTGCCAAGGGTGGATTCTTCCCCAATGGAGTTAACGGCAACATCAACAGTACTGCAGGTTACACAAATGCGGTGAATGGCAAGGCTGGATATCCTGGCAATCAGGTGGGTTGCTACTGTCTTGCATCATGTGGTCAGTCTATCAATCGCGTGACTATCAGCAGCGGGCTGAAAGTATTGCAATTGTGGGAACGCAAACTATCGAACTGCCACCTGGACTGAAGTGATTGCAGGTATACCTGCAAACACGTACGTATGGTGGTGAAGCAAATAGCACACCCTCCCTGCAGAGCGTGGAACTGAAAGTCGTTACATGTATCGTCCTGCACCACAGGTCACTATCGTGTCCCTGGCTGCCGCCAACAAGACCAGGCTCCTGAACCGCAACATCACCAAGGTGGTCCCAGCACCTGTTGCAGTGCAGTACATTGCCTCCGGCAGGCAGTACAACATAACACCAGCGGATAACAACACCGCGTTCAACGGCACACCTTATGCTGGGGGCCCTAAGGGAGTTGCAACCCCTGAAGGTGTCAAGCTGCAGGAAACTCCTGATGACATTCAAGCTGAAGAAGTTCATTCTGAACAGGCTGAGCAAGTGCAGCGGGCAGAGACTGGTCGCAGAATGATGGCCTTTGATATGGTTTGAACTTTGCTGCAGCGACTCCTAGCAGCTCGCAGTCGCAGCTGTGAAGTAAGGATGTCAGAATGTCAGCTCCTCTGGTGGTGAGTGGTAGACATTTGGGGACATTCATGTGATGTCGGTGCATTCATAGAGTTGTGAGTTTCGACTCCAATTGCATGTTGTGCTCAGCCGCTAGTAGGCTATACCTCAGCTTGAGCATCAACGAGACAGATTGCATGCTACGAGTCTTTCTTGAGTTTTTCTTGGCAGCACATGCAGAGCCAGCATTCGCACTGTCAACTGGCTGCCAAGCCTAGCAATACATCTTGTCTGGTACATGACCATGGAATAAATGATGGTGCCATCACACTTGAGTGTGTCAGCTGTGTGTAAAACTGCTAGCTCGTTTGCAATGGTTATTGAGTTATTGCATCATTAGTTGGCCACTACTTGGGACTTGCATCTCTTTGGTGTGACAGAGGGCTTGTGCCCATAAGCTTCTTGTGCCAGTCCTGCCGGGCAGGCCTTGGATAAGGGGGGGTTGGGACGCTGTGTGACACTGTGCCATAATAAGCAACCATGGCTTGTTGCACCAATGACCAGCAAGCATTAAGATACACTCCTGCATATGCAGTTGTGTCACGCTGTAGCTGTCATAGCTTATGCCAAGGTGCTAGGGGTAATACTGCTTATTTGTAGGTCGTACAAGCTGCAGGTTGGGGTGTTTTTGAGGGGGTTTGGGGACAAACTGCAGGGCTGTGGTCATGACCTGAGAGTATATGTATCAGACCTTATACAGATCAGTTTTGCCCATAGATGGGCAACTCTTATGCTGCAGGGTTGTCATTGCTTCAAGCAAGTTGCGTCACTGCAAGAAGTGGCTGTTGTGGAATCAAAGTGCGGCACTTTGCTTGGTACTGGTACCGGTACTCTTGAGCATGAATTGCAGCTGCTGCTGTTTCACCAGTATGGCAGCTGAGCAGGTGGTTATCAGTGTGGTGATAAGTTGAACTGACCCTGGCAGGATGTTCCTGTTAGTCATGTAGACTAGCACTAGTGCCAGACTTCCTGCTGTACATGTATATGTCCCTGGGCGCGGTGGTGCAGCAAAGGTATTACAACAGTGTTTGCGAGCATGACATCACTATCAAAGTGTCTTCGCGACAGCTGAACACAGTTCAGAGGCGATGATGAGTGGCTTTCAGCCGCAATGGGTGATCACTTGTATGTCAGGCAGTACAGCAATCTAGAACGATTGTGGCGCGGTCGAAGTCTTCCCAGCAACACAGACAGCGATGCATGTCGGTATCAGTATTGCAAAATAGAGTAGGAAAGGAAACAACCAGTCATCGCGAATGATCCCACAGAACCGAGGGTCGATCGCATCATGACGCGCCTTGACGACAGTTGCGTACGACATTGCTGGTTTCACCACAGAACGCCATGCTGACTAGTTCGGTTCATCCAGGGTCTGTTTCAGCGCACATATCAACTGGACCTGGAGTCTTGCCATACACATCTTCTGCTTGACTGGTGGTTACATTCGGGGTACCCAGCTGCAGTAAACTGCTACGCAGCACAACGATCATCAACATGGCGAGTGCGCTCAGACTGCCAGCTATGCTGGTGGTGGTTATGTTTGCTGTTTATGCAACTCAAGTATCCAGCAACCCAGCCGAGCTTGGTCTCTTGGGCCTGGGTGATTTGACCACCGAAGATCAGGCAGGACCTTACAACATCCCTCTCGTACAGGCATTTGAGGTTGAAGGTAAGGCTTTGTAGCAAGCCAGTGTTTAGGTTGCGTGCTACGAACGTTGCAAAGTCGGCCTGAAACAAGGTGTAACCATCATCAACCACTTGCTCCTGTCGTGCAAGCTTTCCAAGCACACGCGTTGTTGCTTATTCACATTGCCGTTGTCTCAAAGGCCGACACGAAAGCATGTTGACCACGCTCAAGCAACACTGTCACGACGGACATCCGGGGCAAACTAGAGTGGCTGTCAGCTGTACACACATATGTGGCCGGACTCCTTGGTCGATGCATTTTTCCCGGGATAGTTCGCCACTGCTGCGGATCCAAGCAATGCACACTGCATCACGTTGCACAAAATGCTTTGATGCAGCACCTAGGCCTTGCCATGCTGTGACCTGACCTGTACGTGTTCTGCACGCTCTGTTTCCTGCAGCTGCGATTGCTGCCAAGACCGGAGGACCAGTAGGCCCCTTCACTGATAGGTAAGGCTGAGGAATACGCTGCCAGACACCCACACAAGAGACAAAGCATTGCAACCACAGCATAGACTGATGTCTGCATGTGCATCGCGTTTAGCTGCATGCTTAGAGTTGGCTCCTCTGCTGCAGCAGCAACTGCATATGCAAGAGCTGTGCACGATTGCCACATCGCAAGCAGCCCCAGACAAACAGGCCGACTGCAACTAGACTTCCTTACACACCTTGCTTGCAAGAGCTGATCAACACATTTGAAACTGCCTGCCTTTCTGCCTGCTTCTCTGCTGTCTGTCACCATGCAGGGATGTGTTGAACTTCCTGGCCAACACTGAATGTCTCGAGGCGACCTTCAACAGTTATGCTGCTTTTGGTGCTGGACTGCCTGACAGCCTCAAGCCAGGACCAGTACTGGGAAACAACAGGTAGGTGGACACAGTGTCTCTCATGTGTTGTTTCAAATGCATCTCGCCCAACATTGTAACTGACACAGTCTCATGCTCATCCTGCTGTGTGACACATATGCTGCGACAAGCTGTAACTAGCAACTGTGGTATGCTGTTATCCACAGCTACATGCTTGCAGTCTTCTGTGGATTCAGACACATGCACTGCACAGGATAAAGTCAGGTGTACACATCTGCGGCATGTCAACATATTGCTGCAACCGCACAGCGGATGCCATCAGGTCTCGCACTCTCACTGGATGTTGGTGCCCTCATCTCCTGCAGGAAAGCTCCCCTGAGTCCAGATGTTCAGGCCTGGGCCGAAGAAGTTGCTCTGGACGAACAAGGACACGTCAGAATGGTTAGAGAGGTAAGGAAAGGAACTGCTGTTTCTTACACAACAGGCGGGTAAATGCTGACTGCATGCCATGGTGAGCTGTACTGTTGACTGTTGGATGCTATCCAAGTAAGTGGCTCTTACTAAGTAGCTTGTAGCTGTCTGGCCTTCTTGCGAGAGCTCATGCGTGTTGTGTCAGGACTTGCACACCATGATGTGACCCGCATGCTTACAGCTGACAGACTTATGTCCTGCACATGCAACTTGCGCCACCTGCTGCAGGTCAACGGTTATGATAACAGTGTGCCCTGCCCTACCCTGGATATCACTGGTGGATTCCAGAAGTACTTTGACCGGGCTATTGGCAAGACCAGCAACCCGCCTTTTGACCCTTACAAGAATGACGTCAATTTCCTGCTGGCAACGTGGAGCCTGGAGGAAATTGGTGCTACTGGTGACAAGGTGGGCAGTTCGGTATCATGATGCCTTATAGTTCATGCAGGAGATACTGCAGGAGGGCTACCCTGCAGGACGATCGTCCTGCAAGTACTCACCTGCAAGCTTACTTGCAGAACACACAAGCCGGTAGCATCTTGACAGTTTGATGCTGCTCAGCATCATGCATGAGGTACTGCAGCATGGGTGCCCGCAGGACAGTTATCCTATAATGTTCCTTCTCATGTGCAAAGCCTACACCTGCAGGACAGCGTCATATTGGTAGCTTCTGATGAACACCCTCAGCTCTACATAAAGCATGGGATAGAGCAACACACAATATATGTCTCACAACAACTGTGTTGGACATGCAGGGCTGCATCCTGCTGGCCACTAACCCCGGTGTCTCCAACGCTATCTCTGGTCTTGCCACGTCAGCTTCCTATCAGTCTGGAGTTGACCGCTTCCAACTGTGGACAAGGAGGGACCAGGTTGTGCCAGAGTACGGCATGAGTGTCCATGAAATTGTCATGAAGATCAGCAACTACAGGGATGACCTGGATGGCCCTGCAGTAAGTGACTTTCATGGTACATGGGAGTGGTTAGTGCTTTGCTGCTTGTGAGCGTGTTCAATTGCATACAACTATAGTGCACAGGGTACATGTTTGCAACCTCATGTTGCACTTGTTAGGCCATGTAACCGCCTTGAAGCTGCTGCTTAGTGGCAAGAGTACGGCTAGCTTTGGCTGTTGCTATACTGAAGTACTGACATGCCATCTGGATTACCTTTGCTGCAGGAAACCGACCAGCCCCTGTACAACGGCAACCCCAACTTCATTGCTGTGCCAACCTACCAGAACAACATCGTGCCAACTGATATCAGAGGACTCACCTTCAGCAGAACACCACAGCAGGTAGGACAGGTGCAGGTTGGGCACCCATGAGGCTACCCCATGACATCCACTGCAGCCACTTTGGAGCTGTCACAAATCAGCTGATACAGCCACTCAAGGTGCAGCCAGCATACGGTATGCCATGAACACATCATATGGCGTGTTATCTGTGCCTGCAGGTCCTTCGTATCGTAACTCTTGGTGGAGGTGACAATATCAGTCCTGCACCTGCCAAGGGTGGTTTCTTCCCCAACGGAGTCAACGGCAACATCAACAGCACAGCAGGATACAAGAACGCAGCCAACGGCAAGGCTGGTTACCCTGGAAACAAGGTATGCGCAACACTTTGATTTACTGCTCTCTCAACAAACACACTGCAGCTAGCTTGCTTGCTTGCTTGCTCAGCAGACGTGTTGTTCCTGCTGCAACAGCATCACAAGCGCTGTTCAGGTCCCTAAACTAATATGATGCTCTGACTAATATGATGTAATGGTTTCTTTCCTTTGTTCATGTGCAGGTCACTGTCAAGTCTCTTGCTGAGGTGGGCAAGGCAGATCTCATCAACAAAGATATCACAGTGGTGGTTCCTGCACCTCTGGAGGTTCAGCTTGAGGCATCGGGCAGGCAGTACAAGATTCCTGCACCTGTCAAAGACGGAGGTGACAACGCTGGGCAGACACCTGTTGGTACTGGAATGAAGTTTGGCAAGTTTGGGTTCAGGATTGGCTTTGGCAAGGGCAAGTAAGCGCCATACGAATTGCTAACCATGGCTGTGTTGTGAGAAGCAGAGCTTGTTGACAAGGCGATCGAAGCAAGATAGGTCTTGTATAAGCCTCCCTGGACTGGTTCAGATACAGCAGTTTGCAGGCTTGACTGTATGCATCCGCAAGCAATGCTGAGTGATCAAAACCACCCGGATGGCAAGCTTCATTTTGTATCAAACCAAGTGGTGGAAGCCTTGTTCTCGGAGAATGCTTCTAGGTCTGCAAGTACTGAACATGGATGTGGAGTATAGAGCAGGCCAGGTACCAATGGTTGATGTGCACTTCAAGCCAGACTGCTACAGATTCTTGGATTGCTGCCAAATGATATGGGAGCTTGATCGGAGCTACTTGGTGCTTACCCTGGACTGCTGCCAATAGATTTTGAAGGGAGAAGATATACAATAAAGCAAACGGTACAGAGGTTTGCAGCTGGGCTTTTGTGGGTGGAGGTTGCTATCACCGAAGCTGCCTTGCAGCATTTTTGTGAGAATTGTCACTTCTTTTGGGAGCCGGTAGCTGACTCTCGTGGCATCATTGGACGCATGATTGGCAATCGAGAGCTTATGTTTTGCGCATCATTGTGAGTAATACTCACCACGCTGCTTCTTGTCATGCTGATCATAACTTATGGCATGCCAATATGCTGAAGGATCAGCCCTATGCTGTTAGAGTGGTAAAAGGCAGTTGTCACTGTGTACCCACCTCCCTGCATGTACACCCGTGCTTATGACACTGTGGGATGCTTTGGCTTGTGCCAAGAGGGTAAGAGTGGTTGTGCACTAGCAATACACTGTATGCCCGGAGAATGCTGAAGAAGGCACTGGATGATGATGCATCGTTGTGCACAGACAGCTGTTGCAGTCTGCGACCAATACAACCTGATATCATGGCTGTGTGCAGCTGTCCATATAGCATGAGAATGCAATTGACTTGCATGGCAGAGTTGTGTGCATCTCATCAGCAGCTGCAGTCGCTGGTATCTTTGGATTGTAGCTTGTAGTGTTATCATCTCTGACAGGAGGGAGCATTGCAACCACTCACTGCCATACCGGGTATGCTGCTGGTTAATGGTGTGCCACTCAGGCTGCGGTTGTGCTCGGTATTGGCGTTGTACCCAGAATCAGTTGTTGGTTCCATTTACAATGCCTCGTTGAGCCGTGAAGAGTCGGATCACCTTGCAGACTACATGGTGATCATCCAATGGCACTACAGCTGATTCAAGTCTATGTTAACATGGACTGAAGTACCAAGGGGTACTTCAGAGAGTAGGAAGTACTGCTTGATGGCAGCTGTTTATGCTACGGGAAGTGGCCGTTTCATCATGCGGCGCAAGGTTATCTGACAGTCACGGCGGTCATTTTGTTTGTAAGAACATCCTTGCTGAGCATGCCACCAGTCTGAACCTTTCAGAAAGCCTCACCGTTGCCTAGTTGGGGTGGGGCGACGCAAAGTTGCAGCTCAGGCTCATGGCATGAGCTATGCACGGCGGCCAGACGGATCGATACGAGCAGCGGAGTGAACTCGGAGTCGCTGCAAGCAACTTTGCACCCGGTGCATGATGCGTATGCATACACATACATTGGCACGCTGTGCATCTCGAGGAGCTATAAATGTGAAGTGTCACTTAACGGCGTTGGCGTCCAAGCTAGCAGGTGACATCAAGTCGATAATGTTTACACGCTACTCGGACTCGAGCTGAAGCTCATCAATAACCCTCGTTTGCTGCGCAGGCGATGCTACACACCTGACCAACCGTTAGTCGCTGTCTTGCAGCTTTCAGCGTGCCCAGTACAGTGCTAATGAAAAGCGGCCCTGACAGGTGTTGCGCTGTTGCACGCTTGTTTGTTGCTCTGCCGCTCTCAGCACATGATGTGGTGCTCTCTGGCATCATTGATGACTATATGATATAGGGATACCAATCCACACCTCAGGTGCCGGTACGTACCCCTGCGGAGTGTTCGGGTCTGGATTACGTGCTAAGCATGAATATTTCTTTCTCCGAGAGAATGATGATATGAATTTACGCTTTGAGAGCGAGGTGAACGCGTATGGCAACTATGTCAACACAAATCAGGCAAAGGTAGCTTACGTGATGTATGCAATGATTCTATACATTCTCATTGAGAGTTCAACGAAGTTCGCCGTGCAAAAGTACGCACTACCTTGCATGAATAACACACACATACATAGATACCTTGCCAGCGTACCTATCTGTACAGCAAGTTTGCCATCAGTCGAGGTCATTCAAGGACCTTGCTGCAGCAACCACGTCACAGTCAGGTAAGGCATGAATGCGCATACACAGTCTTGGCAGGTAGCTTGTCCAGTCAAACGGCATCCACACTGCCTCACGCATCCGTGCACCATCAGGAAAAGGTAATAGCTTGTCTGGAATAAGTTACATTGACATGACAATCGATGATAGAAATCAAAATCGGCAGTCTCTTGGGCCAGCCATAGCACAACATCCACCTCTGCTGCAATTTCTCAGTAGCTCGATCGATCGACAGATTTGGCAGCACAATATACCAACGTCTGGCTGAGCTGCCAGCTTGCAACAAAGTTTGACAACAAAGGGACAGACAGTCCAACGAAAACAGAGCGCCCGGCTTTTTGATGTTCATAGACAAGAAGAGATAGAACACACCTTGCACTAATACCTAGACAACCTATTGGGGATACTGCCAGCGACTGAGCAACACCAGGTCACCCTCCTCTCGGCCAAAGGATACAGTTGGGACCTTGCAGTCTCTGAGGACGTAGGCATCCTGCAGCGATCATACCAGGACAGCACCTATCCCGCCCAACACACCAATACATGCCTTGATAAACATACATCACCTGCTCATGGTGCGCATGCGAGCTGCGTATTGCCAGAACTGGGGTTATGGCATATGATCACTTGATGCACAACTGAGTGCTTGCACAACAGGCTGGAGTAAGAACTATTCCCAGCCCCTGACCGATCGTTCCCGAGGGTAGACACTCACAAGTGCACATGCAGTGCATATGCTTTGTACATAACACTTGCTGATGATGAATGAGTATGCTGAGCATAACATCTGTTTGCAACTTGCATGCAGCAGCAAATGTCACCTGCGCAGACATGATTTTCTTGCAACAACTTGTATCGCAGGCAACGTTACTGGTTGGCAACAGACCTCTGCATACTTTCAGCAGTCCTCAGATACTATACCACAACAACTGTACCATGACAACTGTACCTTGAAGATGGAGCACCCACCAGTGACCTTGATTGGCACAATCGGCCACATGCTCAACGGCATGAGCCTGCCTGCAGATGAGAGCAAGATATACCAGAGTTGGTGTACATAAGAACTGCCATGCTGCAGCAACATACAACAACATGTGACTTGATTGCACTGCAAGCAAGCCCTCATGTGGCAGGGCCAACAACATGTGCTAACTGTCGCATGAACGACAGCAACCCACCCTTCAGAGAAGCTGCAACCCTCACGTTCCGTCCAATATTCCCTGATTGATGATTGCACCATCAACTGCCTGCTGCAACTCCAGCTTCAGAAGCTTCACCGTCTTGATGCGCTGGCGGACGAAGGCAGCGAATAGCAAAAGAAGACAGATACAACATGCGCAATGCATACACTACAGGCACATCGTATCATGCACATCGAGCAGCTGCGTGCATGCAGTACAACAAGAGCATGTGAGCTCTAGAAACTCTCCACAGCCACCTGAGTCTCTGGATCCCACATGCAAACCTCTTCCTCGGCTTTGTCGAACACGATACCGCGCTCAGCCACCTCAGCAGCGATGTCAAGTAGATGCTGTGTGCTTGAGACCACTGATACTGAATCTGAGACTGCTGCTGTGTGAGAGGATGCACTCAGCTGCTGCTCACTTGTTATCTCCAGCATGTGCCTGTCATACATGCTGGGCATCAGTAAACATGCATGTGATTGCCGCAGCTTTATTTGAGCTGCCAATCCCTGCTGCTGCGCTGCTTTCCGTTCTCCAGCTGCTCGTTCTTCTGCCACACGTTGTTCTTCTTTATGCATAAAATGCTCGTTGCTGAGGTAGGGAGCTGGGGGGCAATCCAGCAGTGATGCTGCCGGGAACCTTGCTGTGACCTCAAGTTCTGCCTGCTGACGTGCTGCTGCTTGTGCACGCTGCTCCTCTGCCCTTTGCATATAAAAACTGTTGGAAAGGTGTGGCGCAGGTGGACAGACCAAGACTGATGATCGCCTGCTGCGCTTGAAGCCAGCACCGCGCTTTGACCGTCTCCTGTTGGCTCGCTTCCGCCTGGCAAATGGCTTCTGTAGAAAGTATAAGGCATGCTCACACTCATAAGAAGAGCTACCACCCGGAAAATGCCCAGTAAAAGGTGCATATGACGGACCTACTACATACGGTGCTGTGGACGCATGAATCCTCCAGTTATTGGAACCTAACTTGAGACGTAGGCTTCGCTCGACAGACGGCCAACCCCTGCCCATACGAAGTCCTGACCGCAGCTGCTGGAGCTGAGGGAGTGTGGCTGAAGTCTTCCGAGCAATGCCTGGACTATGGTACCCTGTGTGAGACCACGGACCTGGAGAGTATTGAACTTTGCGTGCTCGTGGACGAGCCATGAAGACTTGTGCTGTGTTGCGATTGGCACTTGGCAAGGAAACAGGTAAGAGTATGGGAACTGCTGTTCGAGTCGAATCAACGCATGACAAAAGCTTCTGAGTACCGGGCAGGCTTACAAGCTACGTGGGCAGGAACCAAAGTGTTACCCCCAAAACCCCCAAAACCCGTACCCTCTTAAAGTCCAATTCAGCACTTGTACCCGAGCTATCGTGCTTCAGAGGTATGCTCAAGGACTAGTGATTGACACAGGGCTGCTGCTGCGGCCTCTTCGTGCGTCTGTACCAAGCTGCAGTGATTGATCCTTGTTTGCTTTTGAACTCGCCGCTCCTGCACCATGAAGCCAGCAACTGGTGTACCCAGAAAGAAAGAATACAAGAAGGGAGTGGATGCAGATGATGCCAGGCGTAAGAGAGAAGACAACATCATTGAGCTGCGCAAGAACAAGCGCGATGAGAACTTGCAGAAGAAGCGCATGGTTAATGCCGGCCCCAGTTACGCCATGGAGGATAGCTCGTCACGTACAGCACTTGCACAAAACAAGGTGAGCGTTTACACAGACAGAAGCTGCTGTACCCGACGTGTTCGATGGTTCGCCATAGCTTTTGGCGCTGGTGGCGCAGAGCTGGCTGCCATGCGATGGAGTTGTTTTGATGAGTTCTTTTTTAACCTGAGCTTAAACTTTCGCTCCATCGTGGCTCACGTATGCAGCAACTGGACGAACTGCCAGCCAAAGTGCAGGGGCTGTACAGTCAAGACCCCAGCGTGCAGTATGAGGCTACTCAGTGGTTCCGCAAGCTTCTGTCTATTGGTAAGCATGTTACCGACCTGTCTGTTAGGAGGAGCCGATTCGCTCAGGAGCATGCTTCTGCTGAAAGTATGGCCCTCCACAGTGCTTAGTAGTGACTGGGAGTGCACCCTGTCACGGCCTGTATTCCATGTACACATGCTCATCTCAATCAAAGTCATTTTCAGAACCATAATCGAACGATGTTGCTCCTGTGCGTTGCACAGGGCTACTCTGATACCAGTATCAGTTTACCATGCACCGCCGTGTTTTCACCTGCCGCTGCTCTCTTCTTTGTTCACCTGTGCAGAGCGCAACCCGCCTATTGAGGAAGTCATCAAGCAGAATGTAATTCCTCAGTTTGTCAAGTTCCTTACCCGCACAGATATGCCACAGCTCCAGTTTGAAGCTGCATGGGCCCTTACCAATGTGGCATCAGGCACCTCAGATCATACCAAAGTCGTCATTGATGAGGGTGCTGTGCCAATCTTTGTGCAACTACTCCAGTCTCCCAGTGATGATGTTCGTGAGCAGGTATGCCCTGGGGGCCTCTTGCTGCAGTGCCCAGGGTACACAGCAGGCAGTTGATGTGTGGGTTCTACATATCATACCTCAGCAGCAGGCGACCTGACCTCTGTAAGGTATCAGACTTCCTCACTTTGACCTGGCATTCTGTGGCGTCACAAACCCTGCCGATAATGCTGTGTTGTTGCTTTATGTACAGGCTGTCTGGGCACTAGGCAACATCGCTGGCGACTCCCCACAGTGCCGTGACCTGGTGCTGAATGCTGGTGCCCTGCCACCTCTGCTGGAACAGTTGAAGGAGGGTAGCAAGGTGTCTATGTTGCGCAATGCTACATGGACATTGTCGAACTTCTGCCGTGGCAAGCCTCCACCGAACTTTACAGTGGTGAGTACGCTTGTCCACTTGCAATTGGGAGTGGTCAGTGTTCACTATCGTTCATAACATAGTCTCGAGAACCCGAGCAGTACATACCCTGGTGGACTGTGTGCCGGGTCGTTGCTGAGCGTGGACAATGACACCTGTTGGCTGCTCAGTCATGCAAGTGTGCTGAGCAAGCATGTCCCTGCTGCTCACTCCCATCTTGCAGACACGCAATGCCCTGCCCACACTGGCACGCCTGATCCATGCCAATGATGAGGAAGTTCTTACAGATGCTTGTTGGGCACTCAGTTACCTGTCAGATGGTGACAATGACCGCATTGACAAGGTCATTGAGGCAGGAGTCTGCAGGAGGCTGGTAGAGCTGCTTTTGTGAGTGGCTTGTATATAACCCATACCTGTGAATAGCTGCATCATCATCCGAGGCACAGAGACATGACTCGGCAGCACATGGGTAGTGGGTTTCTTGCCCTACTGCTTGTCGCATGTCTTCACATGCCTTTCACTGCTGGTCTTGCAGGCACACATCCCCAGCTGTTTTGGTCCCTGCCCTGCGCACTGTGGGTAACATCGTGACTGGCAATGACATGCAGACACAGGTTGTCATCAACTGTGGAGCCCTGAACTGTCTGCTGACGCTGCTCACCACCAACCACAAAAAGAGCATCAAGAAGGAAGCTTGCTGGACAATCTCAAACATTACTGCAGGAACCAAGGAGCAGATCCAGGCTGTCATCGATGCAGGAATCATGCCACCCCTGGTGCACCTGCTGCAGGTGAGATGCCAGACATGTGTTTCGTGATGTGGCTGTGCTTTGTGATATGGCTGCAGTATCGACATTGGGCCTAGATCTTCTTTCATCAGCTCATGCCGCGCTCAGCCAGCTGACTGACGTCTGTTTGTGCGTGCTCACCCGCAGTCTGCTGAGTTTGACATCAAGAAGGAAGCAGCCTGGGCCATCAGCAACGCCACCAGTGGTGGAACAGCAGAGCAGCTCAAGTACCTTGTTGATGTGGGCGCCATCAAACCATTGTGTGACCTGTTGACAGTCCAGGACGTGCGCATCGTGACTGTGGCTCTGGAGGGTCTTGAAAACATCCTCAAGGTACAGAGCGCCATGACAAGGCACAATATCCAGTCCAAAAGCACCGCCACTGTTTGTCTATTCACACGTGGTTGCCGTCCTGATGATTACATGGGAAACCTGCTGCTCATGCAAGCAAACAACTATACAGCCAAATTTAGATTCAATCCCATCACCTTCATCTTTCGATTGTTTGTTCTGTAGGTTGGTGAGCAGATGAAGCGCATGCCAGGCAGCAACAATGTCAATCCATTTGCTCAGCTGGTAGAGGATGCAGATGGTCTTGACAAGATTGAGCAGCTACAAGAGCACCAGAATGAGGACTTGTATGAGAAGGCGGTTTCCATCCTTGAGACCTACTTTGAATGTGAGGAGGGTGATGATCAAAATCTTGCACCGCAGCTTGCAGGCAACCAGTACGCATTTGGGCAGCCAGCGCCACAGCCTGGTGGTTTCAACTTTGATGGAGCAGCAGGTCAGCAGGGCGGTGCCCCTGGTGGAGCCTTCAACTTTCAGGGCTTTGGGAAGTAGAGGGTCAGGTCAGCGCTCCGCGGGGTTGACTGCAGCTGGGCAGATCTTGCTGTAGGCGTTTTGCTTGCAAGTGCAATGGTGCTGTCCCGGCAGGCTGGTGCGATGTGCTTAGGGTATGGACAGCACAGGCTGCCTTGGTGACAGCATCACCTGTGACTTACAGCATCGCTTGATGACTGCAGGCATAGCTGAACCTCTGATACATTGGATATCCAGGTGTGTGGTGTCACCTTCACAATGCTGCATAACAGCTGCAATAGCAGAGAGTGACCTAGTGACACCATCATGTTGTGCAAAGCATGTGGGGCTGTAAGCTGTTGCATGTATGACACAACAGCAAGTATGCTGGAAGCCAGTTGTTTGGACAGTATGAATGGATTACTTCTATGTGCCTGGAATCTACACCGGTGCTCCTGTGCACCCCCAGCAGTTTGTCGCACTGGGGTTTAGCCGAGACATCTGAAAAGGTCTTCATGGCTGTAGCTCCTCGTATGCATTACATTGGCTGTTATGGTCTGCATGTGTGGTAAAGCTGGAACATTAAAGCAGCTGCATGCTTGCACATGCCACATATACCTGCAGATCTCCCATGGTGCGAAAGCTGTATGATCTTTTGTGTTGAGAGTGGATTTTGTGCACAGGCAAGGTGGTGTGCCTGCCTGGAAGAGTGTCTGTTTTGTCTTGTGGTCTGTACCTGTCATGTCTCTTGTGTTATTGTCTTGTTGTGCCCTGTTATGTCTTGTCATGCCCTGTATCGTCCTCCATGTGTCTGTAGTGAGTAGGTTGTGGCAGGCCCCATGTGCTGTGTCGTCTAAACAGGTAGTCTTGTAGGTGTGTGCATATTGCTAAAGTGAACAGTGAGCTTGCAGGATGGAAGTAGCTAGCTAGCTGTAGTAGGAATGCAACAACCACAGTGCTGTATAGGAGTGTGGAGGGTGCACATAAGTAATGGACTTTGGGTTGATGGGGCCCCACAACCAAGATATAAGAATGTGTGTCCGGTGTCTTCAGACTGGATCTGTATGCAGGCCTGTTGTAACGCAAGTGTTCCAATAAGTGAATAGGAATCAATGGTTCTGTACGCCGTATCTTCTGTCGTGATTCACCAGGTGCTGAGATGCCTGACAGTGCTGAACCCGCAATGTCTGAAGGCCAGTGACTGTACCTCAGTGTCTGAAGACATGACTTTCGGAAAAGCATTACACTGAGTCAGGCTGCATCCCATTCATGCCTGTCAGCAAGCGTTGTCGCTGTGTGCTGCTAGTCCTTCCTCTAGAACAAGTTGCACAATCAAGATGCGCTTGTCGCAGCTGTCGTCACCTCACCGACACATGAGTACGTCTTAAATAGGCCCTGGTGACACGATGTTGTTGCAATCTGCGATCAATACGTTGTTTAACAACCATGCGCCGCTGCAAAGGGCCGTGTTGGCTGTTGTTGGGCAGAACAGCAGGCATGTGTGGAATGAGCGGATGGATCAGCAGGAGGCTCTCAAGGCGGAGAGCTTCTATGATTCCACAGTCGAGAAGTATGCAGAAATGCCCATCAAAACTTTCTCGCTGGAGCAGATGTTGAACATAGGCAGAAATGTCATCTCAGACCCAACCAAAGTCATACAAAGTGCACACTTTGTGCACCAAGAGCTCCCCAAAAGGTGACATCAAGAGGTCGACATACCAGCTGCTTGTTAGCTATAGAAGATCGTACAACACAACGCTACCATCTTATGTAGCTGTAGTGATTTCATGTTATCTTGGTGCAGGTTGGCACGGCGTCTGCTGGATTTGCAGCTGCTGCCATATCTTGTTGTGACCAACCCTCACATCAAGCGCGTCTATAATGCATATTATCACGCCTTTGAGACTATCCGGGCGCATCCAGAGGTCAAGACGATGGCAGACAACACAGCATTCTGCACGCTGCTTCGGAGATTGGTTGATGAGCACGGTACGCAGCAGCTTGGTTAGAATTGCACAGCAGATGCAACCCAGACTCCAGCTTCCGCACATACTCTCCGATCATGTGTTCACCCTAGCATCTGGCTGAGATCAAGCTTGCTGCTGCTCCATTCTATGCATCACCACAGCCCCGTCAGCTCAATAGTCCTTCACAGCTGCAGAGTGAGAACGGTTGTTGCTGTTGTAGTACAGCTTCACTTGCACACTCACCTTGTTATACGTATGTAATGATACAGCAATACGGCAATGAGGGTGTCATATGATACTTAATTTTCAAACGATTGTTCATGTTTGCCTGCAGGTCCATTGCTGGACTTGTTGGCCCGGGGCCTAGTTGAGGTCAAAGCTAAACGGTTGGTTGGGACAGCTTTAGATCTGGATCACTTCTTGGATAACATGTTACGCAGCAGAATCAGCAGGTGAGGATCAGCTGACAATACAACAGCATGACAGAGCAATGTAACAGACAGGTCGTCAGAGAGGATATAGGTAGTGATAGCTTTGGCTGCCAGACTGCCGGCAGTTGGTCCGAGGTGTTGAATGCAAAGCTTCTGCTTTCTTTGACAGGTGACTTGTGGAACAGCCAACTTCCTGCAGCTTTGTAGTGCAGCACAGCACATCGTAGGACAAGCAGGATGTTCATTGGTGAGCGTATGGTCATTGGCAATTGTTGAATCTGTCAGTTGCATTCAATTCGATGTCTAGTCTGCTGCACACTGCAAGGGTTGATTGTGCTTGGTGCTGCTTGCAGGCGAGTGATAGCGGAGCAGCATCTGCACATAGTAAACACCCGACCAGGCTACATTGGCAGCATCGCAACAGCACTTGATGTGGCAGATGCACTCGAGTTTGCAGGACAAAGAGCTGTACAGGTGTGTAGCTGTAGTGTCACTGGAAATCTATATGATACAGATTGCAATCAGCATGCTTGGAGCTAGCTGTGAGCGTGAAGACCTCAGCTGGGCAACAGTTGCTATGTGGCTGCAGATTGACCAGCTGGCAAGCTTCTCAATTTGCAGGTGACAGGATAGTTATAATGAAGAACAGGGGCAGTATTTATTGTTGATGTGTTCAGCGATCACAAGCACAGCATTGCTGGGAGCTGTTACCTTCCGTGTGTATATCTGTATGCTGACCCACTGCTTTACTGTATTTGCAGGTGTGCACAGAGGCCTATGGCTTTGCTCCTGAAGTCACTATTTCAGGAGATCTGCAGGCCCTCATCCCGTACTTGCCAGCTCACTTGGACTACATGTTGTACGAGCTGCTCAAGAACTCCATGCG